>JANFAA010000049.1:0-184649 GCA_024663435.1 Pisolithus sp. B1
AGGTGATAGACATGCCTCCGTAGATCTCGAACGCAGGGGCGTAGAAAAATCGACGATTGAGGAGAGCCTCCAAGCGGCTCTTGTCGAACGGATGAGCAGTCCTGTTTACACTGGCCATGGCCGCAGTGTGGGCTAGGCGGGCACCGATGTGGGTATGGGAGAGGGATATGGCAAGTCTGACTCGCCACATCTAACACAATCTTGGGCAAAAGAGATAATTAATGCTGACGTAAGTACATGACACTACTGGGTATGGACTGCGACCTGCTCCCCCTCCTCCATGAATCTTCGCCGTTTCCTCTCCAAGTACCGCGACCTTGCATCCTGGATGTCGTGCTCTGAGTTTCTCTTCTGCGCCACTCTCTGCGTGGCTTCCTCTTCTGCCTTTGCTTTCTCCTTCACTAACCGTTCCCGTTCCTCTTCCATTTGGCGGAGAACCTCCCGTGCTCGTCGCTCGTTGACCTCTCTTCTACTTGCAACTGTGCCAACACCTCTGTGTGCGGACAGTGCGGATTCGTCTTGTCCCACTTTCCGCAGAGGCTGCTGTAGGCCCAGGCGTCGCGTGTTTGGTGCAGCGAGATTGAGGCCAGCCGAAAGGAGTTCACGCTTGTCAACAATCACGTTGTCGTCATTGAGTTCCACATCCTTGCCCTGTTCTTGTGCTATTCGTGCCAATTCAAGGTCAGACCTGGGTGTCATCTCGGGTGGTTTGGTGATCGTTAGGTTTGGACCTTGAGGACCGATGATTCGTTTTGGTGCAGACGCAGCTGCAACGGCCTCTTCATGTTGTTGCTCAGACTCTTCGAGTAGCTTGCGGTAAAAGTGAGCCATGCCAGTCGTTAGCCCTTTCTTTTGCTTCTTCTCGGCCTCTAAACTTGGTTTTCAGTCAAAGTAGAGCATGAGAGAGGTATAAAAATAGTACCTTCGCGTTGTCTTTCTTCTTCCTCAGCTTTCCGGACCTCTTCCATTTGATCCTTGTAAGCTTGCGTGACGAATGATTCCTTATCTGCAAATTCATCTCCTTCCATCTGCCGTTCGTGCTGCAACATCTTTTCCTCGGCTCTCAGGCGATCTAGTCTGCGAGTTGCAGCGGAAGTCAGCAATCCTTCGATATATTTCGGCTAAGCAGAGTACATGATGAAATGCCAATGGCAATCGAATTCATGGAATACACTCACTTTTACATCTGTGTTCTTGGTTTCCTTCTGTTTTTGTTTGACGTCCTGAATTATATCCCATACTTCGTCATATTGGTACGTCGTGGGGTCTAGTTTGAGCTCTTTCTCCATGCGCTTCTGCGCGGCCTTGGAGGACTCGACGTTCTGAGCAATCAACCTTTTGTTTGCAGAGACATTCTTGTTGTCGGTTGCGGTTGGCGCGGCGTCAACAGACACATCGTCGTCGAGGGATGCAAAGGGCTTGAGGGGTGGGGCTGTCCCGACGGGCTTCGCGCTCTTGTTGGCGAGGGTGAGGGAGAACTTCATGAAGGTAGCGGATTACGTAAGCAGGTCTGTTCCTTTCAACTTGCCCGATGGCACAGAGCACTTTCGACCGGAGACGCGTTAATGGACCTGAGGAATCGTTTTCGCCTGTATTCGACGACGAGGATGACGGTGAGCTTGGGTGGACGATAAAGCACAGTCGAGGATTGGCGGACATACGACCTATCTGTACGACATTGTTGTGCTGATCACCCGGCGTTGACGACTTCTTTGATCCAGTTTTACAGCCAGGACTGGTGAGTCAGGCAAATGGCTCTGCATACATCGAAACAGAGAAAACCAAGCTCGCATGCGCGGTGTTCGTGTGTCGTACTCTACAGCAGCTCCGTGGGGTTTACTTTGGCTTCGTTCCAGGTACGGACCGCGACAGTCAAAAACGACAACATATAGTGAAAGGGGTCGACTGAACGTGGAAGTCAAATTTGCGCCCTTCTCTTGTGTAAAAAGGAGATCCCCACTTCGCGTACGTGTCTGACGTGACTTTCTGACTCACTGATTGATTGGCCTGTGAAGGATGCGGAAGACAGAGCTGTTGCCATCGCGGTTCATCAATCTATTGTTTCGTCCATATGTTTGGAACTCTTTCCGAAATCCACGATTGACGTCTTCGTCGTTGTTATAGAAAATGATGGGATTGAGGGTTGCATAGCTTCTGGGTCGATCGCGGCAAGCGCTGCTTTGGCTGATGCAGGTATCGAAATGCTGGGTCTCGTAGCATCCTGCTCTGCAGTGAGTTCGGCGATTGGGATGGTCATCGCAATGTCACTAATCTAGTAGGGCGTACGGGGGGATGAAATTCGTTTGGACCCTGTGGAAAAAGAGGCAGCAGTAGCAGACGGCACCGTCATCCTGGCATGCATGCCTGCTTTGTCTTCAATTACGAACGTATATCAGTCAGGCAGGGTGAGCGTTCAAGGTGCATTAAAGGTGACGTTCTGTTTTCCATAGTGCACCACACGGTGACTATATCCGTATCTCTCCGACAGTGTATGGAGCTATGCCACGACAGATGTATAGATGTACATGCTGTGATGGCCCAGTCACTATTAAGCAGTAGAACATCTGTGGCGTAGTATGCACTATCAACGTCCTGTCATCTGTCTGCTGGTTGCGCGGGCGTACTCCTGTAAATGCAGATCAAGAGCCGATTTTAAAGCATGGGAGGTTGGTCACATAAAGCTGTCTGCTCACATAGCATAAGGCAGTGATTCTGAGGCCAGTACTTACGACGTACACACATGTGGTCAGTTAGAATATCTTCAGGCAATACTTGAACGTTCGCGAACGTTGATGTAAATCACCAGCTGCCCTTAGAAGATTTGTTATCAACGTCCCTGAGCTGCCGGTGAATACCTGCCCCAACGACAGACCACACATTAGCGAGCCCTTACCGTCTGCTGTTCTGAACTCGCAAAAACAACCAATCCACGGCTTCACGTATGCCTTGTCTGCATGGCTCAAAATTAAGACCTTGGACAGAAAATATACGTCCCGACTCACCCATCGAGCGCCGATATACCCATCACGTCTAAGCTAGCGATACGTTGTCGTCTCCGTTCTAGCTCAGCATCTTCGTCCTCCCCGAATCGCCTCCTTGCACATTCTCGCCTGTGTCGATCCCAAGCGTCATAGTCATGCCTGATCTCGGTGGTAGATAGACTGTCAGGTGAATCTTGCTTGTTTGCGAGTAGGAGAAGCGGGACATTTAGGATTTGAGGAGCAGACAATACTGAATCTAGTTCGGAAAGTGTGTATCACTGTAAACGCGGTGGGCATGCAGGAATGGACTCACCGAAGACTTCCCATCCCTCACCTAGTCGCTCACGGTCCTGAGCATCTATCACGTATATGACGGCATGGCAATCATCGTAATAACGATGCCATATGGAGCGCATTCCACGTTGACCACCAAGATCGAAGAAGTTCAGAATCGTAGAGGGCAGAGAAACCTTTCCGACTGTAACGAATTTCAGGTAATGAGACATGGATACCATTCACAGCTCCACTGAAAGGTGAAACATACTATTTTGCCCGACAGTAGGTCCAATCTGAGAGGGTTCAAGTCCCGGAGTGTCATTGTAAAGAGTCTTGATTTTTTCCAAAAATGTCTGCAAGGGCACAGGAGATTTAGTGCTACCAAATACTTGATAAGTTGTGATACAAACCGTCTTCCCAGCACCATCAAGGCCAATGATAATCACTGAAAATTCTTCCTTTCTGCGTAACTCAACAGTCTGTGAAACTGAACATCGTCGTCTTTACCTCGTAAGATATTCGTGTAAGCCTTTGAGTAGATGGTACATGGCGATCCAGTAGGATCACGTGCCGTCTATTTCACGTGCTGGCAAGATGGCCAAAAAGGACAGCCTGGCTGACTGAGCATCTACTGTACAGTTCTGCGGCATCTGCCGGAAGAACGCGTGAGTGATTGCGCGGGACGATTTCTCAGACTCAGCACGCTTCACTCACCTCCGTGAAAATGGGTCGTCGTCCCGCTCGTTGTTACCGCTACTGCAAGAACAAGCCATATCCCAAATCCCGCTACAACCGCGGTGTCCCAGACTCGAAGGCACGTTCATTTTTTTGTTTGCGATTAGTTCAGTGATCTCTGATACCCTGGCAGATTCGTATTTTCGATCTAGGTCGAAAGCGTGCCTCTGTAGACGAGTTTCCTTTCTGCTGCCACCTTGTCTCAGATGAATACGAGCAACTCTCTTCCGAAGCTCTGGAGGCTGCCCGAATCTGTGCCAACAAGTATGTCACAAAGACCTCTGGCAAGGATTCGTTCCACCTGCGTGTCCGTGTGCACCCCTTCCATGTCCTCCGCATCAATAAGATGTTGTCATGTGCTGGAGCTGATAGGTTCGTCACTTGCTTTGCTTCATACCCTCCTGCCTATGGGTGGGCGCTTTATATATTGGATTTGTAATCCCACCATACGTGATTGGTAATGACCTTCCTTTCAGGCTGCAGACAGGCATGCGTGGTGCTTGGGGAAAGCCTTACGGCACTGTAGCACGTGTGAATATTGGGCAGATTATTCTGTCTATTCGGTGCAAAGACTCCAATGCGCACGTCATCCAGGAGGCTCTCCGTCGTGCACGTTACAAGTTCCCAGGTCGTCAGAAAATCATCGTTTCGAAGAAATGGGGATTTACGAACGTGGATCGTGAGGAGTATCAGAGGCTCAAGGAAGAGAAGAGGGTCTTGCAGTACGTATCCCTTTTCACTCCTTTGAAATCTCGGACGTTGATGCATTACCGAAGGGATGGTGCTTACGTACAATTCATTCGCCCGAGGGGACCTTTGGAAGCGAACCTCCGTGCACAACTTAGGGCATGAGGTACTGATACGTTTGCTAGGCCCATCAGATGTATCTCCTTCGATGTATTATGCCGTCGTTTGCCCAATGATGCTTATCATAAAAATCATCGTGTAGGATTTGAAGGTCGCTTTAGAAGCCAATACTTTTGACGTCATTACGAAGTGGTCAAAAGTGGAGTCGCACATTTCCCGCTTGCCCACTTCGATGTCCAATCAGTGGTGAGTGCGTGCGCCGAGCACGTGATCCCATTCCACGTGTCCCCCTAACGTGATCCCTACAAAACCTCCTCAAACTGAGGCTCCGTCTCTCTCCGCTGTACGGCAAATCATGCGTCAGTAGTGTCATAGGTATCCTCTATTCAAGCTCACTCGCACAATAGGTCTCATCATTCGCGATGACCCTGCAACGGTCGGCGACTACATCGCCAACTACATTGCCAAGAGGTTTGTAGCGTTCGCTCTTATCGGAGCTGGCGCTCGTCGTTGACCTCCTTTCAGAATAAATGACTTTACTCCGACAGCGGAGAAACCCTTTGTACTTGGTCTTCCAACAGGCTCGTCTCCCATACCCACTTACCAGAGGCTCATTAAACTCTACAAAGAGGGCAAAGTATCGTGCGTAGCTGCCCCTCAACTCGCCCGTCCCATTGCATTCACGTGTACATCGCAGATTTAAGCATGTCATTACATTCAACATGGATGAATACGTTGGCTTGCCTAGCGACCACACCGAGTCCTACCATACCTTCATGTTCCGAGAATTTTTCTCCCATGGTGTGTTTTATGGCCTTTTTTAAAATCATCACTGATCATTGACTCTCCGTGAGTAGTTGACATCCCTCCTTCGCAGGTCAACATCCTCAATGGCAATGCACCCGACCTCGTCGGAGAGTGCAACGCGTACGAATCCCGCATAAAACAATATGGGGGCATCGAACTTTTCCTGGCTGGTATTGGGGAAGACGGACACATCGCCTTCAATGAACCAGGTTCCTCCCATTCCTTCTTGACTCTCTTATTATATTGAGTTTCTTCCTGTCTGGGATGCTTCGTAGGTTCCTCTCTTGCATCTCGCACGCGTATCAAGACCCTCGCCTATGATACCATACTGGCAAATGCTCGCTTTTTCAATGGTGACATATCTGCTGTGCCTCGTATGGCTCTCACCGTCGGCGTTGCCACCGTCCTCGAGGCCCGTGAGGTTGTAGTCGTCGTCACCGGCCTTCGCAAGTCGCTAGCACTCAGCCAAGCCATTGAAGGTGGAGTCAACCATCTGGTGGGTGGAATATTCTGGCAACATTGGGGATACTCTTGTGCCTTATCTCCTTTCCTCGCATACCTGGCCCCGTCTCGATGACTTGTTACAATAGTGGACACTTTCTGCGCTTCAACTGCACCCTTGGGCACTGATTGTCGTTGATGAAGATGCTACTGCGGGTACGTTACCCCTTTTGTTTACCCCTTACGCTGCCCACTGAATAGGTTGTCCATTTATCGCTCCCATTGCCGTTTGACCGATCTCATGTGCTGCCATGGGTGAAATGTACAGAGCTCCATGTTAAGACTGTCAAATACTTCAGATCAATTGAACGTGTACAGGAAGAAGTCGAGCGAGCTCAGCACGCCCTGGCTGAACATGCTGCTAGTGGTGTGCTTCGTGTCGGTGAGGCAGCTGCAGTTGGACTTGGTGGAGAGGCAGCTGCAGCTGGTTTGGCAGGTGGTATGGAATGATGGCCCTCAGTGTGGGAATGATAATCAGGGTGGTATGTCATTGTGTATGCAGTAGTTGACTGTTCAATTTAGATCACCTAGAGGTTACCAGTTTTGGTGCAGATAATTTTCCTTATACACAAACAACTTAGAAAGTGCTGTTAGTGGTGGTGACAACCTTGCTTGGGAGAGGACAGTGTCATATCCATGAAATTGGACCTCACCCTAAACATGCTAAGGGACTCTTCTCCAGTAGACAACTGTCTTGTGGTAGATGTGTGCATGTGTTCTGGCCTGGTGTCTGGCTCCAGATGCTCTGGATCATGCCTTTACCATGCCTTTGTTCTTTGTTTAGCCTGGTACCTACATTGTTTGAAAGGGCTGTAGGCAGCCTCAGTAGTGACTGAACTGCTAATATATTCAATGTACCTGTAGGCAGCTACAAGGTATCAGTAAGTAGTCTAATATAAAACATGTATGGACTTACCCTCAGTGGTGACTCAACTACTGAGGGAACAGTATGAAAAACATACTACTAAGTGTGCTCTAAGTGCTTATGTAATCACATGAAACTTGCACCATAGTAAGGTATCACACAGGGGTGATTCCAACTCCAACATACTTAGTACAAGAAATTTGCAGGTGGCAGTGCCCATGGGAATGGCCAAAAAAGGAAACATCAGCAAACCACCCTTTTTGGGACAGTGTGACAGTGGCTACAGTGTCACACATCAGCAAAACCCTGGGTTTGGTACAGAGGCACAGACCCACAGATGGTACAGATTTTCCACAGACCAAGTACAGACCCCTACAGACCCTACAGACCCACAGACACCATAGATATAAACTTTGATTTGCCCATATCTCATCCAAAAATAGACATATTGATGAGATAATCATACTGACATGATCATGACATCATACACTACAACTTTTGTTATGACATCATAACTGTACAGCCACTTTTTTATTTAGAACTTTGCAAATATCTTACCCAAAAAAGGAGATATTACTAAGGTAAAAATATTCCCATGGTCCTGTGATCATAGGCTACAACTTTCATTTTTGGTGGAGTTTGAATCTGAGTTTGAAATTTGTAGATGTGTGCCACACAACCCACACAGGAGATTCCTTTTATTTTATTGTTTTTACTTTCTTTTTTTGTTTCTGTTCATTTACCTTAGACTTTACTTAGTATTTTGAGTTTAGACATGTGATGTGGCTTATATAAGCCACTCACACACTTACACTACACTGTAGATACTTACAAAAAAAAGAGGAGTTCCAAGTCAAAGTGCAAGTTCAAGAAGGTTGAGAGTGGCCTTCTTCAGTATTCAGACAGCCTCAGACAGTCCCAGATGTCCCCAGACAGCATTTCTCCCCAGGCTTTAGAAGCCCCTTTGGAAGACCTCCCCCTCTCAGATCATCACTCCCCTCCCCAGCATCTCTTTTTCAGTTTCTTCATCTGGAGCCCACCACGAGGGGCTTCTGTCTTAGCCTGGTAACCCTTTTCTCATCCAATTCAGTCTCATTCTTGCAGTTTTAGGTCTTGTATCCTCAGTTATGGTCATGTTCTCACAGTTTCCCACCTCAGTCTCACCCTCATGCTCCCTATTTGCATTCTTGCAGTCTCAAGGCATGCTTTCCTTCGGTATTCCCACCTGTACATATATCATTTATCTTCATTCGAGTTCCCTTGTGACAACATGCATGGCCTAAGTTGTGGACCTTCTGAAGCCTCAAGTTTCCTTCAGCACCCCTTGGAAGAGCTTCAAAGCTTCCTTGAAGACATAATCCAGATCACATCTGCTGCTAAATCACTCATTTGAACTTGTGGAGGCCTTCGAGAGGCCAGTACCTCACATGCACAGCCACCACCCGCTTCCACGAGTCACTTGCCCTGCTGCATATACTCTTTTTGCTTTTTCTGTGGCCAGAATGGTCATATTCGAGCAAACTGTGATTCATGCAAGCAGTATTTAGCCATGGGAAAGTGTCTAATTGTGAAAGGTTGCATTGTACTCCCTACAGGGCAAGAGATACCACAAGAAGTACCTGGGCACACTCTCAAGGACCATCTGGGATGCTGGGATCTAGGAAACTGGTCTAAGGATATTCAAATTCCTCCTTCAAGTCCAGGCCAGCTACCACTGGAGGATGTGGGTAGCCTAATGCTGCAGACCCAAATGGTTTGTCTAGGTTCATCTCAGCCCTGCTTCATCAGTGAGATGGCAAAAGTTCTGATGTTCTGGGAAGATCTGATGGTCTGGAAAGTTCTGGAAAGTTCTGAAAAAGTCTGAAGCATTGTGAAATCAGAAAATCTCAGAAAATTTCAGACTGTCAGATCTTCTCAGACTTTTTCAGACCATCAGAACTTTTGCCATCCTGCTGATGTTGTCAGTGCACCCTTATATCCCCTTGGAACAACTGTTGTGTGCACCACTCTCAATGGAAGGGCCATGTCAAGTTCAGGCCTACTCTGATGATCTCTGATGCTCACAGAGGCTGGGGGATGTGTATGAAGCTAGGCCAATGTTGACCGACGACTGGCTGACAAAGGCTGATGGATAGCAATGTTGGCTGGAGGGTGGCTGAGAGTCATGATGGAGGTGCAGGAGAGGGTGTCGGGTTCAGCTCGTGCGCTGCCCCCTTGTACGAGCCCAGCCCTTGGATTTCAGAGATAGAGTAGAGTCGGTATTAAGCCGATGACAGAGGAGAAGGCCGGTCAAAGACCGCAGAGGAGGGAACTAAGTTGATATTCATACTGAAGAGACACTGCTGAGTGCAGTGGGCTTATATACAGTGGTCATGCCATTGAGGCGGTACAGTATCGGAACAATGGAACTAACATACAGAGTACAGTAAAATTTCAAGGGACAGAAATGTCAGAAAACTTCAGTTGGAGTACAAGTGCAGACAGTGGAGGTGAGGGACAGGATAAGGAGAAAGTATCTAAAAGGAATAGTACAGAACAGAGTAGCTTCAGAGCGCTCACCAACAACCAATCAGGCGATAGGCCAAAAGCCTAAAGAAGAAGCAGCCCTGCACCATCCCATGTGGTGCAGCAGCTGTGCCATGCCTGGACCAGACCGTCAACCCAAAAGGAAGGTGACCCCTAAGTCAAGGGAGGACATCACCTGACAGAGAGACACTAGTCACATGGTAGTGCTGACAGAGACCAACAGGGTCCGACAGAGAATGGGGCAGGAACATGCCATATGAGTGCTAGAGCGAGCAGACAGGGGCGGAGTGGAGTGGAGAAGGGCTGGTGGCAGGAGGGGAAGGCCCACAAGGGTCAGATGGTTGGTGGTGGCATGGGTTGGGTTAGAACAGGAGCACAGTCATGACAGTATCCCCCCCTTAAGGCCTGAACCCCTGAAGGCCATAAGGTGGTGGGGCTAGAGCAACACAAGGTTTGATTTTGTAATTGGCTGCAGGCCATGAGGCAGAAATGACTGCCGCAATGGGGTTGTGTCAGAGAACGAATGGGCCACATAAGGATGTCTCTCAACTGTTAAAGTTTTTTCCTCTATCTTTCCTTCGCTCTCTCACCATGTCCAGCCAGCAACAAAGTACAATCCAACAAGATGCCATCATGCCCATCTGGGACTGGGCTCAAGTCCCCGACGAGGACCTCGAGGTCCACATGAGCAACTCAGAGGGAACCAAGCAGGCCAAAGAGGCCGAAAAGGGTAGATGGGAGGCCATATGGAAGGAGAGATGGGCCGAGGCTCGTCAGCAGAGGGCAGAGGAGGCCTGGTTGGAAAGGGAGCATCAAGAGCATGAGGAGCAAGAAAAGCAGGATTGTGAGGAGCATGAGGAGCATGAGAAGGTAGAAGCAGTGTGATGGGTGGCAGCTGCAGAGGCAGAGGCTATGTGGCAGAGTGTCACAAAGGACAAGGGTTGAGTGGGTGAGTTGTGAGCCCAGAGTCGGACCTCGTCAGTGGGCAGGTGAGTAGTACCTGCTCCTGAAGACTGGCTGACTGACAACCCTCACAGACCCCAGCTGACCCCAGTGTTCAGTTCGATGACTGGGGCCCAGATTGGGATGATGGTGGCGACCCCCATGGTCATGACCAGGCCACCATGTGTTGGATGCCAACAGTGAGGTGAGGCAGGTGACTGTCGAGTGATGGCTGGTGGTCAGTCATGCGGCCCATGTAGGAAGAGGAAGAAGAAGTGTAGCTGGGCTGCAATGGAGGATAACGAGGGGGCGACAGGTGGGTCCAGTGGTTGGTGTCAGTTAGGGAAGGGATTGACTGAGGCAGGTTCTAACTGTGATATGTGGAATACTGGGTGTACCGAACACATGCTGTCAGGGAGCTTTAAGGTGACCGAGTGCGTACTGGGTTGGGCAATGATGTCAAAGGGGCCTAAGTACTTTTTGGCAAGTTTATTGGATGGCTGAGTGGAGCGGAAGTACTTGGCCTTGACAAAGGCTTGGTCGCCGACATTGAATTCAGGTGGAGGTAGGTGCTTGGCATCAGCAGGACCCTGGTAGTGCTGCTGCACTGTGGCCATTTCAGAGCAGAGGAAGTTGTGGAGGGCAGAGAGGTCCATAACATAGTCATGGGCCTTTGTGGAGGTGAAGTCCTGGTTGGTGGTGACTGACAGGTTGGGGTGGTAGCCCTTATTAGCGAAGAAGGGCGAGACTCCAGTGGTTGCACTAGGTGCATTGTTAAATGTGAACTCAGCCAGTGGGAGTAGTTCAGCCCAGTTGTCTTGCTGGTAGTTGCAGTAGATGTGGAGGTACTGCTCGAGTGTCTGGTTTGTGTGCTCAGTTTGGCTGTTGCCCTCAGGGTGGTAACCCAAGGTGAAGTGGAGGTGCATACCTAAGGCCTTACCGAGGGAGCGGAAGAAGTGTGACATGAACTCAGGGCCTTGATCGGAGGTGACATGAGCAGGTACCCCGTGCTTAGAAAAGACATGGGTGAGGAACAGCTTGGTGAGGTCAGTGGAGGTGATGGAGTCGTGTGTCAGGATGAACACCGCTTGCTTGGAAAGGCGGTCCATGATGATGAGGATGGCGGAGTAGCCATCAGAGGTGGGGAGGTGTTCAATGAAGTCCATTGAGATGGAGTTCCATGGCCTTTTGGGAATGGGGAGTTGTTTCAGTAGGCTGTATGGGCAGTGACGCTGAGCTTTACTGCAGCCACAGGCAGTGCAAGAACTGATGTACTTCTTGACATTGGTGCAGAGGTTGGGCCATACATAGTCATGGTGGATGAGCTTGAGGGTGCAGTTCTGCCCAAAGTGGCCGGTGAGAGGGTGGTTGTGCTTAAACTGAAGTACTCAGAGGCGAAGGTCATCAATGTCAGGGATGAAGATGCAACCATCAAGGCAGAGGAGGCCATCAGGGTCAATGGACCATCTCGGAGCAGATGGAGATGGGAGGTGAGCAGCCAATGTGGGATTGGTGGGTAGGGCAGAGATGATGTCAGAGCAAAGCTTCTCAACATCAAAGGCCATAGTG
Source organism: Pisolithus sp. B1 (assembly GCA_024663435.1). Lineage (NCBI taxonomy): Eukaryota > Fungi > Basidiomycota > Agaricomycetes > Boletales > Pisolithaceae > Pisolithus > Pisolithus sp. B1. The sequence continues at coordinate 12,010 of JANFAA010000049.1, forward strand.
GCTCATAGGATGGGGGCCATGAGGTGGGTGGTACGGAGGGACGATGCAAATTGTTCCTGGGTGAACATAGGACAAAGGTTGTGCAGGTTTACTTGCATGTAGTCCCTATCCCCCCCTTTTGGGTAGACATCCCACTGGTGGGTGAGCACGTTGGGTTTGGCCCCCAAGTGGCCAGGCTGGAAATGGATGGCAAGGTTGAACTGAGAGAGGTACTCAGACCAGCAAGCCTGTTGACAGGTCAGAACCTTAGATGTGGAGAAATACTCGAGATTTTTGTGGTTGGTGACCACATTGACTGGGGTGGCAGAGCCCTCCAGGTAGTGTTGCCAGTGGCAGAAGGCCTCGTAGATGGCCAACAGTTCCTTGTCATGCATGTCATAGTTGAGTTCTGGAGTGGTGAGGGTGCAGGAGTAAAACACAACTGGGCAGAGCTCACCATTGGGGCAGGTGATGGAGAGGATGCCAGCGATGGCATAGTCGGAGGCATCAGTCTCGACAGTGATTAGCACATTGGGAACCCAGTGAGTGAGGATGGGAGCAGAAGTGAAGGCATCTTTGAGGCGGAGGAAGGTGGAGCAGCACTCCTCGGAAAAGTTCCAAGGAGTGTTTTTTCGGGTGAGGTGGGTGAGCAGAACAACTATTTCGGAGTAGTTGTGGATGAACCAATGGTAGAAGTTTGCAAACCTGAGGAAGGACTGAATATCCCTGACCTTGTGGGGTTCAGGCCAGTCATGGATGGACTGAACCTTTTCGGTGGACATTGTCAGTCTGGATGGAGAGAGGATATAGCTGAGGTACTTGACGGAGTCCTTGTGGAACTTGCACTTTTTGGGTTTGGCATATAGGCCATGATGGCGGAGGCATCAGAGTACCTCTTTTACATGTTTTCGGTGCAACTCCAGGTTGTGGGAATAAATAAGAATGTCGTTGAGGTAGACCACAATGCAGACATCAAGCATGTCTGCAAAGATGCTATTGATGAACTGCTGGAAGGCAGCTGGCACATTAGTAAGACCAAAGGGCATTACCCTCCACTCATAGGAGCTGTAGTGGGTGCGGAAGGCGGTCTTCCATTCATCACCATTGGCAATGCGGATGAGGTGGTAGGCATGGCAGAGGTCGATCTTACTGTAGACTTTGGCATGACTTGGTGAATCAAGAAGATCAGAGATGATCAGGAGCAGATAGCAATCCTTTTTTGTGATCTTGTTGAGGCCTCAGTAATCGACACAAAGGTGGAGGGAGCCATCCTTCTTCTTGATGAAGAGGACAGGTGCACCATGGGCAGAAGTGGACTGCTTGATGAAGCTGTAGCTGAGGTGCTCGTCAATGAAGGTGTGGAGAGCCTTGAGCTCAGGTGGGGAGAGGGAGTAGATCATGCTGAGGGTGGAGAGGCCCCCTCCTCGATGTCAATCTTCAGGTCGAAGTTGCAGTGCAGAGGCAGCTTGGTTGCTTTCGCTTTGCTAAAGATGTCGGTGAACTCGTGGTATTCAGAGGGGACCAAAGAAAGGTCAGGAGGAGAAGGTGAAGTGGAGGATGCACAGAGCAAGACATCATCAGGGCCTTCGGGCCCAACCAATGTTACACCACAGTTACGAAGCCACATGTACGAACAGGAACGCAAATCCCTAACACTCACGACTCACCCCAGGCATCTAAAATGCGGCCGGCAGGAACGGAGCGGACCAGTCGCCAGCATGCTGGCACCAGGGCATTTGCAACGGGCAGAGCACTCGTGGGGGGCAGGGGGCCCCCGGGGTTATTGGTAGTAGAGTCCTACATAGGGTAGTTCACCCCAACAAGGGACTTTAATAGGAAAAAAAAAAAAAAAAAAAAAAAAAAAAAGACATCATCAGGGTGGAAGTGCAGACTGAACTGCATGGGGCCAGGGAGAGCACAAGTGTGGAGGTAGGTGGTGGCCCTGATGAGGGAGATGTGCAGAGGAGATGGCGAGTCAGAGGCCTTCGGCAAAGGCAGCAGAGTGTCGGGAGATGGAGCAGAGGGTGTTGGTGTTGGTGCTGGAGTAGTGGTTGATAGTGACAGAGGCACCAGGGGTGTAGGCATTCCCTGCGATGGTGGTCGGAACAAGATATGGCCCAGTACCCAATCAATCAATGGATTGTAGTGGGTGAGCCAGTTGTGTCCTAATACCAACAAGCATGAGGAATCCAATGGAGTAACATAAAAGGGAATGGAGGTGGCATTGCCAGAAGAAAAGTGGATGGAAAGATCTACTTCCTGAGAGATTACAGCATTCATGCTACCATCAAACAGGCAAAGTGGAATGGGCAGAGAGATGGGTTTTGTAGGTACAGAGTATTTACTTATTACTGAAGGATCTATGAAACAATGAGAGGAGCCAGAGTTGACTAATGTGGAGACATTTTCTAATGGAAGGTCTGGAAGGGAGATGGAGGGCATAAGCGAGTTGGGATCAGAAAGAGTGGATGTGTTGAGTCAGATGGCAGGTGCACGGTCAGGGTCAACGCTTCCTCCAGGCCGTGCAGGCTCCCTGGAGGAGCAGACTAATTTTTTGGCTCTTCCTTCTCCACAGGCAGAGTAGGAGGAGCATTGGCTGTGGCAGTGCAGGCTTTCACGGCATGGGAGGTGGACTTCAGGCAGTCCTTGGCAGAGTGGCCAGCCTCACCACAGAAGAGACAGAGGTTATTTTTGAGGCAGTGCTGCCATTCAGCAGCATTGAGCTTACTGTCCTTGCCAAGGAGGTGTGCGATGTCAGATTTGGGCACATCCGACTTTTGACCATTCTTCTGCTTGGACTTGCCTTTATTGTTGGAGTGTGGAGTGGACAAGGATGCTGATGAAGATTTCTTATCATCTGAGGGTTTTCCCATGGACAACTTTTCGGTGGAGGGCTTGGTGGAGCAGGATACCTTGGCCTTGCATTCCCAATACCAGGCATCTATTGTTTGGGCAAGGTTGCGCAACCCAGAGAGGGTGGTGGGCTTGCTGACATGGGTGATTTCATCTTTAATGCAATCAGGGAGGCCAGTGTAGAAGCAATGATGGAGGGCACCCTTGCTGTAGTCCTTGACCTGTGAAGCCCAATGATTGAACTCCACAACATACCTGGTGATGTGAGAGGTGTCCTTTATCGAGAGGTTTTTGAGGTTTTGGACCACATCAGCCAGTGCATCGTGTGGGCTGAAGTTGACGGTTAACTCGTGAAGGAACTCATGATAGTTGTTCATCCATAGTGGACAGTTGAGGTAGTCATTGGGGTTGAGGAGATCGGGCTCAAACCAGGCCAGTGCCATGCCCTTGAGGTAGGACTGGGCGAAGGTAACCTTGGTGCAGTCAGTTCGGAAGGCCTTCAGACAGTCTTGGAAGTTAAGCTCGCACTGCACCAGGAACTTGCAGAGCTTCTTTGGGTTGGAGCCATCAAAGGTGTCGGGCTCTCAGACCTTGGTTTTCGGAGTCGAGTTTCTGGAGCACTGACTTGAGCGGGCAAGTGCACAAATAGCCCTCGTCAGGGCAAGGAGGGGGTCTTCGGGTGGCTCAGCTGGATCTTCGGGGATACCCCCATCGCCACTGCCCCCACCATCGGACCCCCCATCAGGGATGTCAGGGTGGTCGGGATTGAAGGGATCGCCACCTTGCAGTGGTGGGGTGTGGAACACGGATCACTGGGTTTCGGAAGGCCCAGCTTGGGAGGGACTTTCATGTTGACTGCAACATCAGGCGGAGAAGGAGTGAAACTGTTCAATGACCAAGGGCATGCGTCATGGGTTTGTGAACATGAGTGCAAGCCTCTCAGTGGTTTCTCTTTGTGTGTGTGTGCCTGGGTCTGCATGACATAGTTTTAGTATAGAAAACAGAAGAGGACTCATACAAGTGTGAGTACGAATATACTGTCAAGTTCAGGCCTACTCCAATGATCTCCAATGCTCACAGAGGCCAGGGGACATGTATGAAGCTAGGCCGACATTGACTGATGACTGGCCAATGAAGGCTGATGGATAGTGATGTTGGCTGGAGGGTGGCTGAGAGTCGTGACAGAGGTGCAGGAGAGGGCATCAGGTTCAGCTTGTGTGCTGCCCCCTTGTATGAGCCCAGCCCTCGTATTTCAGAGATAGGGTAGAGTAGGTATTAAGCCAATGACAGAGGAGAAGGCCAGTTGAAGACTGCAGAGGAGGGAACTAAGTTGATATTCATACTGAAGAGACACCACTGAGTGCAGCAGGCTTATATACAGTGGTTGTGCCATTGAGGCAGTCCAGTATTGGAATGACAGAACTAACATACAGAGTACAGTAAAATTTCAAGGGACAGAAATGTCAGAAAACTTCAGTTGGAGTACAAGTGCAGACAGTGGAGGTGAGGGATGGGATAAGGAGAAAGTATCTAAAAGGAATAGTACAGAACAGAGTAGCTTCAGAGCACTCACTGACAACCAATCAGGCGATAGGCCAAAAGCCTAAAGAAGAAGTGGCCCTGCACTGTCCCATGTGGTGTGGCAGCTGTGCCATGCCTGGACTAGACCATCAACCCAAAAGGAAGGTGACCCCTAAGTCAAGGGAGGACATCACCTGACAGAGAGACACTAGTCACATGTAGTGCCAACAGAGACCAACAGGGTCCAACAGAGAATGTGGCAGGAATGCGCCATATGAGTGCTAGAGCAAGCAGATGGGGGCAGAGTGGAGCAGAGAAGGGCTGGTGGCAGGAGGGGAAGGCCCACAAGGGTCGGAAGGTCAGTGGTGGCATGGGTTGGGTTAGAACAGGAGCATGGTCATGACAGGCCAAGTTGTCACTCAGCACCAGCACAACCCCAGGTCCCTATTTGAACACCTAGCATGTCCTCGAGCTTGAGTGATGCTTTGTTGTGCCACACTCATTCACCCTCTTGTGCTCCACCTACAAGATACTCTCATGGTCAACCTTGCTCCCACTCTTGCACTCGTGACCACAACCACCCACATTTGCACTTGTATTTGAGTAGGTCTCATAGCCAACACTCATGTTCACATGATTGCTATCACCATTACCTGCCACCACTGGCACCACTGCTTGCATGCTCACATTTACCAGCACTCTTGAAGGATGAACCCACCCCAGTCTGTTGTCAGATAATTAGTTCCTCAGTAACACCAAGCTACTATATTGGTATATACCTGTCAGATAATTAGTCTACAGGTGGTCAGTAAAAGTAAAGCTAAATATAAAAGAGTGACTTACTCCTCAGTAACACCAAGCTACTGAGGAGACTAGAGGAAAATTTACTCTACTGTAGTCCGCTTTTCTGCTTATGTAAGCGACTAACCTTCGCACCTAAGGAATGTACTACCTAGGGGGCAGTTTATATTCCAACATCTGTCTGTTTGACAGAGTTGTGACCTCCAACACCTACAGTATGCAGTCATCTTGAAGTAGTCACACACCAACACAGTTAACAAAGTTGTACAGCCACAGTTGCATGCCTCTGCCCCTTTGTAGGGCATACTGAGTTGGTATAGGGCCACTTTAGCTGGTTGGGATCTCTTTATTCTTTTTTATTTTATTTTATTATGAATATATCATTCTTGGAGTCTCCCCTCACCAAGTGTCAGGCAGCCACACACCTCCACCATCCCCCACCTTGTCAACTTGATATCTTGACCACCACTCACCTGTACCTCTTGCCAACTGGGATTCAGGTTCTACTCAATGAGACCTTTCAAATGGTATACTTTTCGTTGCAGTGGCCTCAGCACATCTGGAGATATCACCCATTCTCTGGAGAAAGGCTCTGTAGGATGAAATTTGGAATATCTCAGGATTGGGTGTGCCATTTACCCTGTTTCCTCATTCTACCAACTCTCCTCGAATGTCCCCATCACCTCCCAGAGTTTCATAGAATTACACCTAGTGGTTCCTCATGAACGTGACACTGTCCTCCCACCCCCTACTGTGTTTGGGTCATGACTCATTTAATTCTTGACTGAATCATTCGCAATTCTCAGATGTGAATATAATAGACGATACCTACCATATAATATGCAAGATGTCGCACGTGCATTTGTGGTTTCAGTGTTATTTGGGTTTTTGTGTCTGAACAGGGTAGGGAGGTCAGGATCACATACAGTATCTCAGTTGTTTTCACGTCGTGCCTCTTGCTTTTTCGCACGGCGGTTCTACTCATTCACAGCTACCTGGTGATACCTTTTTTATGGAGATGTGCTGAAGTGCTGTGGAGATATGAGTATTTTCCATTTACAAAGGAGTAGGAGATGGCTTGGCAGATATCTTGGGACTGGAGGGGCCAATCAGTTTGATTCCTTTTTCTCTGTCTCCTCCCAGATAGCCTCTACCAGCACCTACGGTTTCGTATTGATTTCCCCAGCAGTTGTTGTGTGGTGGCCTCCTCTTCCTGCCCCTCATGCTGCCCCACATGCTGTCCATGTTGTATCTCCCTTAATTCTTCACTGTGCCTCTCACATTGCATATGCTATATCTCCCCCAGTTTGAGGCTGACCCTCTCACTTTTCAAGGCTGTGATACTACTCAATGAAGGCTCTCAGGTGATATACATTAGGTCATGACTGTCATGTCTGGTGTGGAAATATTCCAAGTTTTGAGGACAAGGGCACTTTCTGACAGTTTCATAAATATCTCATGATTGAGTGCACATAATTGTTCAGTTCCTTTTTCTACATCTTCCCCACACTCCCCCTTGTCATCACCTCGAGTTTCATGAGGTTTCACACAGCCATTGTCCTTCAGCAAGCTTGTCCACTACCTCTGCCTGTTGGCACCTTTGAGCTTGTACTGTTGGTTCACAACTGAGGACAGTTGAATTCTCAAGTGACCCTCAGATGTAGGGAGAGGGTACTCCCTACTAGGAGATTCCTTTTATTTTATTGTTTCTGTTCATTTACCTTAGACTTAGTATTTTGAGTTTAGACACACGATGTGGCTTATATAAGCCACTTGCACACTTACACTACACTGTAGATACATACAAAAAAAAGAGGAGTTCTGAGTCAAAGTGTGAGTTCAAGAAGGTTGAGAGTGGCCTTCTTCAGTATTCAGACAGCCTCAGACAGTCCCAGACATCCCCAGACAGCATTTCTCCCCAGGCTTTAGAAGCCCCTTTGGAAGACCTCCCCCTCTCAGATCATCACTCCCCTCCCCAGCATCTCTTTTTCAGTTTCTTCAGCATGTGCATTGTCTAAGATCTATTTCAGCAAGAGATCTAAGAATCTTAGCACACTTGCCTCCCCAAAGGACAGATTCCATGAAACAATTGTCCTCACTTGGTGATGTCTTGTTGATAGGAGGGTCACTGTAGTTCCCCTCACCAGCAGGATCATGGTTTTCATCTTCATTGGGTACTGCAGAAAGTGTATGTCCATGGAGTCTGATTCCATTGACAGGGGTGTCATAGAATGACACTGTATGCCACAAGCCTGCAGGACATGGTGGAGGGAAATCTGGATTATCTGATTCTTCATGATGGAGGGGAGGAAGAGTCATGGGTTCATCAAGTTGCAGGGAAGGAATCTCCAGGCTGGTTGACTGTCTATGATCTTCCTGCAGGCTGAGGCACAAGGGTCACTGGGTGAGATGTGGTGCTCAGGATTGGGGTATGTCATTTTGAGGTGTCACATGAGAAATGCAGTGAGGGGCTTCAATACCAGATTGAGATGTGAGAGCCAGTCATTTGAGGTGGGAAGAGTAACCATGCACACACTGGTGGTTCTCTTGATTTCCTCGTGACAATGAACAGACTGAGGAAGCATGAGAAGTGGGAGTGGTAGAAGCCTGGGAAGCATCAGCAGAGAAGATTGAGCTTGCATGGGAAGACTGAGCATCAGCAAAACCACCCCCCTCTATACAGGTCTGTACACATATCCATATCTGTACAGATCTAAAAATCTGTACAGACCTGTACAGACCTACCCCAGATTGTTTCAGTACTACAGGTTCTCACCACTCACATATGTTGTAGTTGACCAGTAATTGAATCATATTATCATAGGCTACCTAAATTACATGTCAAGGTACAAGGATATACATATCTATCTATACTAAGTGGTCACTTATTACTATTAGTAGGGAGAGGGTACCCACCATAAGGGTGGTGGTAGGAAAGGAGGGTGGTGAGGGAGGGATGACAATGAAGATGACAATGAAGATGACAATGAAGATGACAATGAGGAAGAGGGATGGTGGTGGTAGTGGAAAGAGATGTGGTGTGGGAGTGAGCTGGGTTTAAATATCCTTTTCTGCTTACCTCAGCAACTTTCAAAGCCAGCCATGTGGGTTGTGTGGCACACCTCTACAAATTTCAAACTCAGATTCAAACTCTGCCCTAATGAAAGTTGTAGCCTATGATCACAGGACCATGGGAGTATTTTTACCTTAGTAATATCTCCTTTTTTGGGTGAGATATTTGCAAAGTTTTCATGGAGTCCTGGTTTGCAAAAATAAAAAAGTGGCTGTACAGTTATGATGTCATAATGAAAGTTGTAGTGTATGATGTCATGATCATGTCAGTATGATTATCTCATCAATATGTCTATTTTTGGATGAGATATGGGCAAATCAAAGTTTACATCTGTGGTGTCTGTGGGTCTGTGGAGTCTGTAGAGTCTGTAGGGTCTGTAGGGGTCTGTACTTGGTCTGTGGAAAATCTGTACCATCTGTGGGTCTGTACCTCTGTACCAAACCCAGGGTTTTGCTGATGTAGGGAGAGTATACTCCCTACTAGGTTATTTATTTTATTTCATTGTTTTTACTTATGCTTTCAGTCATATACTTTTATTTTATCTTTTACTCAGTATCTTTGAGTTGTGTGTGCTGCAATGCATTGTGGCTTATGTAAGCCTGTGTGCACACTTCGAGTACACTGTACCTACTTAGAATAAAAAGAGATGCATCACCAGATGAGCACAGATGGAAACAAAGACAAAGAAGGCTCAGATTATCTTTTATCCATCCCTAGACACTCTTTAGACATTATCTCAACTTCTCTTTTGGATTTTAGGGCATGTTTTCAGTCTTTTCACCACACTCTGACTCTCTACCAAGCAACTCAAGTCCTCTTGGGTCAAACTGAGACCCCCCTTCCAACAGGAGACCTCCTAGGTATCTCCTCCCACTTTCCTTACCAACTTTACAGTGGGCTAAGCTCTCCCAGTTTTGTAACTATGGCTTCTTTGATCAGCCACCCCATCAGGTGGGACTGCCAAAGTCAGTCTTGGTCTTGTTGTCATATCTCATGCTTTGGTATACCCTGACATTCCCCCCTTCAAAACCAGTACCAGCTGTTGATTCAGAATGCAGGTTGTTTCAGTAAGTCTGTTGCAACCATTATCCCATCCTCAGGACTTAGCATGTCTCATTCACTGTCTAATATCATATGCTGCCCATTGCCAACTCTGCATAGGATAAATCGAGTATCTGTGAACATACTCAGGGAGGTAGGGTCATCCCAGGGTAGCATATTCCCAACAACCACTCAGCTGCCCTTTCTTCAAGTGGGGTACCGATTGTAGGTTTCATAGTGTGTGGCCCATGAAACTTCTGCTGGTTGTAGACATGTATTCTCATTCCCTCGAGAGGATTGTCATTGTCAGTAGTCATGCTGTTTCCTGATCCTTTGTTGTCATCACTCCAGATGCTCTCAAGATCTGGGATATCATCAAAATCATCCCCTTGGATGATGGGACTGTGTAAGTAAATGAAGTTTGACATCACAGTTGGGTCATGCTCTGATGAGATAGCTAGCTGTCATTGGTGTTTGACATCTCCAAAATCTATGTCAACACCAAAACTCAAGACACCTGGTGGTTTGCTTGATGAGATCTTCTGATGATCTGGGCAGTTTTGGGAGATGTGTACCAATTTGTGGTAGATGGAGCACAATCCTTCAGCCTTGTGCTGTTCTTGCTTGTCCTTGCTCAACTTTGGAGCATCCCATTTGGACTTATTGGTACATTTTGTTCCTTGTGGTGATCTTCACCTCTTTTCTCAACTAATTTCCTTTTAAATGGGCTCTTACTTACTACCATTTGATTCCCCATCTCATTTGCTACTTGCTACTTCTTTTCCCAGCTTTCTAGGCTCATTTCTACAGTTGTGGCACATCAGCCACTCTTTGTTTACCTTTGTTTACCTAGAAGCGAACTTAGTGTAGCTGAGTCCAGTGCTGAGATCCCTTAGTCACTCACACTGGACTCTAGGTACTTTGTACCCTTTATACCTCACTCAAATCCTTAGTCACTCACACTGGACTCTAGTCTGGTATATTCCCTAGCTCCCTAGAGCTTTAGGAGTTGATTAGGTTCCCCTAGGAACCCCTTTTACCCCTCTGCTGCTAACACATTTATCCTGTTTCTTATACTGATTGCTTTCAGATGGGTTATGTTCTTTCTGGCATCTGTCATGCTTATCTCTTTGGCAGTGATGGCACTTGTGCCAGTGTTGACTTGGCCCAGCATCCTCAGGTGAGGCAGCTGTGCTTTCAAGATCTCATTTCTTACTTGGGCATCTCTGGGGTTTATGAGTGTTTCTATCGGTAACCAATTGCGCAATCTTGATTATCTCAGCAGTAGATACAACTTTCTTCAGAGATGATATCTCCAGGTTCAGTTTTTCTTTCCACAGATCCTGCTGGACTTCTCTTCAGAGCCCAAACCAGAGTTTATGGACTTTGGCCCTTTCATCTGTCTTGTTGATCATATTCCAAAGCCCATTGAGCTCAGACAGGTACTTCCTTACAGTCATTGAGTCCTGATAGCATGACTTAAGTTTGTCCCATTGATGCAGTCTAAAATCAACAGGGAAGCACTGATTGAATAATTCAGTAAAGAATTCCAGTAGGTGCCATCTGAATGGATCTGCAGAGATCTCATGCATATAGAACATGTGTGCTGACTTGGTAAGGTAATGTGATAGGACATATATGCATTTCCATGATGGGACCTTCCCATCCATCATGTATGCCATCCCTTCAGTTACAAATCACTGGAATGCATAGACATCTTCCAACCCATCATACTTTAGAGGTGGGATGGGTTTCAATGCCAATTTTCCTGATTTAGATTTCTTCTTAGCTTTTTGAGATCCACAACTATGATTCCTTTGGTGTCATGATCATCCTCTATGCTGGTGGTTGTAGTTTTCGGAAGAACTGTCTCAGAATTTGAGGTCGAGTCACTACTGTCTGTGGAGGGAGAGTCTTCATCTGTTGAATCACTTTCACTGCTCAAGGGATCATCTGAGCTATTGTCACATCCATGACATGCATGCAAGATCTGGACTGTAACCCGGCCATCCTCTGGTGTTGTCCTATTCCTATGGGACTCCGTTGTGTGTCTTCATTTCCATCTCTATATTTAGTATATGTTTCTCTTGCCTCTAAGTGACTTGCCATACCTGTATCCATGACTAATCTTCATACCTCCAGCTATCTGGTGACTACCAGCTTATCTTACCAATACCTTACTAATGTTCTGAATCATCTGTACTGCACTCTGGTAGTTGTCACACCCTGGACATTGCTTTTGAATGTTCTCTGTAGTATAAAAGTCATTGTACATATGTTGTAGCACCTCAGTTTGAATATCAACAAAGATACTCATCGATCTCACTCGATTCCAGATATCCCTGGATAGCTCTGACTCTGGGACTCAGCAAGACTAGTGTACAAAGATTGTATGCTAAACTCCGACACTCTGGACTTTTGATATAACTCTACCTACACCCTCGGACCTCTTGGAGACTGTTGAGAACCGGTCTTGACAGTATATTTGAACTCATCACTTGCATGAGTTCACCAAACCCCTAGACAAATGACTATGACCACCCGACTCCGCTCCCACTCCATGGCTGCTGAAGCCTTGGAACAAGCCATGATTAATGATATGCATGAGTCTAGTGCACGTATCATGCTAGCAAGCCACCAATGCCCTCCACCGTCGGTTAGCCAGTTCCGAAGCTTCTCCACCAGAGGAGAACCCCTCACCACTCCAACTCCTAGAATCGACTCTTCCAGCAGATGCTCCACCTCCACAGCACAACCAACCCCAGACCTCTTCAGAGGCAATGACCCCAGAAATGATGATCCCGGAGACGATGGACCTGGAGATGACGACCTGAATGATGATGATGATGATGATGGCAACCCCTTTGTTGATGCCCCAGAACAGCTAGACCCCCAGCTGGCAATCTTGCAGAACTTGGCAATGGCTGTCGACTGTCTGTTGCATTCAACCCGTCGCTCTGATGACACCTTGTCTTCAAGAGCTAAAGTCCGAGAGCCAGACACCTTTGATGGGACTGACCCGAAGAAGCTCCAAATGTTTTTGGTCCAGTGTGAACTTTGTTTCCAGGACCGTCCTAAGGCTTTCCACCTAGACAGAAATAAGGTCACGTTCACCCAGTCATACCTGAAGGGAATGGCTCTGGAGTGGTTCAAACCAGATCTCTTGAACTCTGGAGATCCGGCAGACCATCCACTCTGGATGGATAGTTGGCTGGACTTTGTGGTGGACCTTCAGACAACTTTCAGACCACATGATATGGTTGCAGATGCAGAGCACCAACTTGACCACCTCCACATGAAAGAGACACATTGTGTAAATTGTTACATGGTCAACTTCAATAGGCTCACATCACAAGTCTGAGGTTACAGAGATGGTGCTCTCTGCCACCTGTTCTACACTGGACTTCCAGATCATATCAAAGATGAAATCAGTAGGGTTGGAAAGCCTACTACCTTGTATGGGTTGCATGCACTGGCCCAAGAAATCAACGCACACTATTGGGAACATAAGGATGAAGTCTCTTGTCAGACTAAGCCTTCCAGTAACAACTCTGGCAACAATTCTGGGAGCAAACCCTATGGTCCTGACATGGTGACCCTATCGACAAGATTTTTTATTGGGCTTAGCATAGGTTGAAATGCCTTGGCCTTTTCCTTAGTGGGTTTGTTCTTCTTTCTCTTAGGAGACTTATTGTCCCTTTTCTTAGATGATTTGCCACTCCCTTGTTTGCTAGGGCAAACCTCATTACCTGAGTGCAAGTGAGTGCTTTCATTGTTCTGATCCAGTTCTCTATGATCCTTCCTTTTGGACATTTCAGGTCTAGTATCATTGCTTTCATTGGCAACACAACATGCAGTGTTCCAAGAATCAAGAGCTGCATGCTGAGTGTCAATGTCTAATTCATCGTCACTTATGCCCAGTGCACCCCAGTTCTTGGGGTCACTTCCTTTTCCTTTCTGCTGATTGGGAGTATCCTCAGTCCTAGATGAGCTGTGTCCATGAGCATCAGCTTCTCTAGACTTCGACCTGCACCTGATTCTTTCTCTTTTGTCAGGTGTCAGGAGTTTCTCAGCCTCTCGAACCATACATTCTAGCTTGGGCCTAAGTTTACTGATGGTATGCTTATCACATGACCTACTATGTGACTTTCTGCACACTACCTTAGTCCATGATCCTTGGTCATTGTGGTTGTCTTCCACCTCACTGATGAGCAAGGGAGACAATGAGTTATTACTAACTTCACTTGGTAAGGATATACTGTACTTGTGCATGCCATTGATGATGGATTTTTCAGCAGGGGTGGAGTACTGACTTCCAAGGGGAGTCAGATTTGGTAATGGGGCATCAGTGATGACCTCAACACCAGGTTGAGCCATCAGGCTATGGGGTAAGGAGTTTGCTCGAGTCCTGGTGGCTTGGCATAGATTGTATCTGACATTAGTCATTTTATAGGTGATTTTAGCAATACTTGCTTGGTGTGCAAGTGGGTGATCAGTCTGCGAGTTGTTGAGAAGGTATTGAGATAGATACATAGTTGTGTGAATGGTTTAGACTTGGTTAAAGTTGGAAAAAAATATGTAATGGTGATGCACAAGTTGGAGACTTGCAATGGCATCACAACAATAGAACTTCCTTAGGCTATTCGGTTTCCAGACTATAAGTCCATTTATTTGAGGTAGAAAAGAAGTCCTCATACAGTATGCTACAGAGGCCCTTTTTATATGGTAGACTCTAGGCATGATATCTGTCAGCATATAGACATAGGATCAATCAGGTTCATATAAGTAATTGAGTGGAGAGAAAATATGTCAAGCCTTTTCTAATCATCTAACCATCTGTTCTTTGTTGTCAGGTGTCATGCCCGTGCCTCTATCCTGGCCCATCCTCTGTTGTCAGTGGTTCTCCCCCGCTCCACTCCACCCCTGTCCACTTGCTCTAGCACTCGTATGGCATGTCCCTGCCCCATCCTCTGTTGGACCCTGTCGGCCTTTGTCGGTACTACCACGTGACTATTCTCCCTTGGTCAGGTGACATCCTCCCTTGACTTAGGGGTCACTTTCCTTTTGGGTCAACGGTCCAGTCTAGGTACAGCGTGGCTGCCACACCGCATGGTACGGCACAGGGTCGCTTCCTGTTTAGGCTTTCAGCCTATTGTCTGATTGGTTGTCGGTGGGCACTCCGAAGACACTCCATTCTGCACTATTCCTTTTAGATACTTTTTCTTTGTCCCATCCCTCGCCTCCATCTTCTGTGCTCATACCCTGACTGAAGTTTTCTGACATTTCTGTCCCTTGAAATTTTACTGTACTCCATATGTTAGTTCCATCATTCCGATACTGTACCACCTCAATGGTGCAACCACTGTATATAAGCCCACCGCACTCAGTGGTGTCTCTTCAGTATGAATATCAACTTAGTTCCCTCCTCTGCAGTCTTTGACTGGCCCTCTCCACCATTGTCAGCTTAATACCAACTCCTCTCTATCTCTGAAATCCGAGGACTGGGCCTGTACAAGGGGGCAGCACACGAGCTGAACCTGACGTCCTCTCCTGATCCTCTGTCACGACCATTGGCCTCCCTTCAGCCATTGTCGCTCTTCGTCGGTATGTGTCAGCCAATTGTCAGCCAATGTTGGCCAACCTCCGGACATGTCCCCCGGCCTCTGTGAGTGTCAGAGATCGTTGGAGTAGGACCGAACTTGACATCAGGCCAGAGCCCTACAGGCAACCACACTGTAGTACATGACATGCTGCATCTCAAACTCGAAATCAAGCTGGACTGCACATGCTGAACATGAAGTTCAATTGCATATATGATTATACATTGGGTACATTTCATTTCATATTTTTTGGATTACATTTTACCTAGAGCTTACCCCATGCCATTTGAGGGGGAATGTTGGAATATGTGGCAACTGGCCAGTGTTGGCACATGTTTACTTGCTTACTTAATCACTTTGCATCGCACATTAGCAGTAGACAGTTTTCCTAGTCCCTCAGTAGCTTGCCAGACTACTGAGGTTACCCTATAGGTCCCTACAGCTTCCCTCTGCAACAGCAACAACCTGCTTTAGTAAGGGCAAATGTCAGAATGTTGTTCTGACTAATCCCAGGCTCACCAGCACATGATTCTGTTGATTAGCCATAATGCAATGGCATACATACATATACAAGCTTACTAGGCATTATCATTGTTTCACCTGGCCTTGTCACCTTGCTGCTGCCTCTGCACTGCTGTCCCCCTCAATGCCTTGACGACCAGCCCTTCATTTCACCTCCCACCATGTGAAGATGACAGTACTTAGGCAGGATGGCCAAAGAACAACTTCAGCAGGTCTTCTTTCCATATGACAAGACTGGTTAGATGCAGAAGAGGTGCTTGACCTTGCAGCTTGAAGTGTGTCCTTCATTTATTCTGAGAACCTGTCTTATTTCTGACTAGCATTTTCCTGGCCTGGCTCAGCCTGAAGCTGAGGGCTTGGGGCCTGGGGAAACCTCAGGCCAGGCTGTGAGCCCTCACAAGCCCCATATGAGGGCTTGGCTCAGCCCAAAAGCTGGGGCTTTTGGCCTGGGCCATGGCTTACCAGTGCAAAAAGGATATTTAATACCAAGTAATTCTACATGAGTTGTACTTAGTGTGCACAGGGTGAAACCATATATGAAACTGCAGGAGGTGATAGAGGGTGTCAAGGAGAGTTGTGCTAATGAAGAATTAGAAAAAAACAGCACACCCAGTCCCAAGATATTCCAAATTTTATCCTACAGGACCTTTCTCCAGAAAAAGGGCAATATCTCCAGATGTGCTGGGGCAATAATGACAAAATAATATATCAGCAGGAATGTCTAGTCGAGTAGAATAATGTCCCAGAAAACTGAGAGGTTTGGCACAACTGTTCAGGAGAAAATACAGTACAAGCACAGAGGCAGGGGGAGAGGTGGTGTGTCAAGGTACAACCACTGGGAAAAATTCTAAGAGACCTCGGGAGGTGGTAGAGGGTGTCAAGGGGAGATGGGAGAGTGCAGAAATAAGAAAAACAATGCACCCAATGCCAAGTTATGCCCAAATTCATTGTACAGTACCTTCCACCAGAAAATGGGCAATATCTCTGGATACACTGAGGAAGATGTGACAACAAATATACCATTGGAAAGGTCTCATTGAGTAGTCCTAGGCCCATGATTTGTGAGAGATTTGGCATGACAGTTTGCAAGAAAACATGTGCACAAGTTCAGAGGTAGGGGGAGAAGGTGGGTTTACCAAGCAAAACAGCCCCCTTGCAGTAGGTTCCAGATGTAAAGTCAAATAGATAGAGACCTAGGGGATATACAGAGGCCTCCTAGCAATAAGGGGATGGTCAGCTTGACCCAGGAGGCTAGAGGTGCTTGGTGTAAGCCAGAGAGTGTGAAAATGAGTGAAAATGCATCTTTGAAGCAAAATGAAGGTTGAGATATTGTCTAATGAGCATCTAGTGGTGGAGAAATAATATTCTGAGTCTTCTGCATTTCTAACTCCATCTTTCTGCATCTGGTAACTTGGCTGTTGCAGGAATTCTAGCACCAAATTAAGTAACTATTGCACAGCCACTAAAGCCCCAGCTTGAAGGCTTGGCCTGGCTTTTGAGGACTTGGCTCAGGCTTTGCCAAACCCCAGGCCAAGCCCAAAACCCCCACAGGCTGACCTCAGGGCCTGGCCTGGGCCCAGCCTAGGAAGGCTCAGCTCAGCTTCATCAGCAAAACCCTGAGTTTGGTACAGAGGCACAGACCCATAGATGGTACAGATTTTCCACAGACCAAGTACAGACCCCTACAGACCCTACAGACCCACAGACACCACAGATGTAAACTTTGATTTGCCCATATCTCATCCAAAAATAGACATATTGATGAGATAATCATATTGACATGATCATGACATCATACACTACAACTTTTGTTATGACATCATAACTGTATGGCCACTTGTTTATTTTTGCAAACCAGGACTCCACAAGAACTTTGCAAATATCTCACCCAAAAAAGGAGATATTACTAAGGTAAAAATATTCCCATGGTCCTGTGATCATAGGCTACAACTTTTGGCATGGCATTGTGGCTGTACAATCACTCTGTATGGTAGAATTCTAGACTGGGCTGTGCTAGCTACTAGTGGGAGTCAACTTTGAAGTCTGTGCACAACATGTGGGTGGAGTTTCAATCTGAGTTTTAAAATTTGTAGAGGTGTGCCACACAACCCACATGGCTGGCTTTGAAAGTTGCAGAGGTAAGCAGAAAAAGATATATAAACCCAGCTCACTCCAACACTGCATCTCTTTTGTCACAAAAATGTTTAGGGCCATGCTAATGCTGACAAATTGTAATAAACATTATGAAACCTTCTCCTGCTTAATAATGGTCATCACAATGTGCTGGCAATGCAACTGAGATACAATAATGCAAAGACCTCAAGCAAGGTACACTTAGTTCCTTTTCATCTGTTTGTGATCCTCACATATCTTCAGTTGAAGAATCAAAGGTAGCATTGTTCACAGCTGCACATGCAACTGTGCACACAAGCACCAGTTTGGAGGTGGGCCCCTCCCAACCAGTTTACATGCATGACAATGGTGATCATGATCTTCCCAGTATGTCTTGGCTCCAATCATGGTAAACTAACTGTTGTCTTTTTTCACAGCTTCCAACATTTGCAGCTCTCCCCCTCACAGACAGGATGATTTTGCTGACCAGGACATGTGGGAGCCTCATGGAGATCCTGCCACACCAAGTGGTGAGTCTGTGGACCCTACTTTCTACCTGAGTGTGTCAAACTAACATGTGTGTGATGTGAATAGATTGATCAAGTGTCTCCATGGAAAGTAATGGTGATGACCAAATGTCAGCCTCTGAACAACAACCTGCTGACTTCAAGACTGAGTTTCATCCCCACAGCAATCATCCATCGCTTTTCCAGTTGCAAGAAGAATTTGGCCAGTACACTTTATTAGCAGCAAAGAAAGAGAGGGGTCCCTAGGGGGATCCTAATCGACTCCTAAAGCTCTAGGGAGCTAGGGGAATAACCAGACTAGAGTCCAGTGTGAGCAACTGATAGATTAAATAGAGATATGAGGGTACACAGTACCTAGAGTCCAGTGTGAGCAACCAAAGGTCTCAACACTGGACTCAGCTACACTAAGTGCACTTCAAAGTAAACAACAGTAAACAAAGAGTGGCTGATGTGCCACAACACTAGGAATTGGCCTAGAAGGCTGGGAAAAGAAGTAGTAAGTAGCAAATAAAAAGGGGAATCAAATGGTAGTAAGTAAGAGACCATGTGAATGATAGAAAGTGAAGATAAGAGGTGAAGATCACCACAAGGAACACACTTTCCCTGCTGTGGCATGTGATACTCAGCCATGGCATCCCTTTATGTATTGAGGAGGGTGACTATATTTTTGCAGAGATAGCTTTGCAGGCAGGCCTCAGCACATCACACATCAATGGCCTACTTATGCTTATCTCATGCATTAGTCAAGGAAAGGTAAAGGTCACCCTACAAAATGAAGTCAACCTTCAGTGTGCATGGGACAGGGCTGCCATGCAGGTAATGCTGGTAAGCCCATTCTCCTCATATGTCATAGCTTGCTGTGCATGCTGTTCAGCTCTTATGTTTAGTTTGCCCATCACAATGTGGTCACTCCTTATAAGGGAGAGGACTTTACATTCCCCATATACACCCAGTCACTATGGGAGTGGGCACTTGATCTCCTATTGAACCCCCTTCTTGTACCACACTTCACCTGGGATGCCCAAAGACTCTTCAAATATGATGGTAGCAAGTACAAGAGATTCTATTTGGAGCCATGGACTGGTGATCACTGGTGGAATATTCAAGTATGTCATGTTGACTCATAAGCTTTGTATATACTATGTACTCAAGTCAAGCTTGGTTCCAGTCTCATTTACCTGATGTCAAAAATGCCATCCCATTTGCCTTTATCCTTTATACTGACCAAATGCATCTAAGTTCCCATGCAACTGTCAAAGGTTACCCTGCTGTAGTGTGGTGTGGAAATCTTACCTATAAACATCCAGAATGGGGAGTGTTATGGTGGTGGATGTGTTGTTGGTTGGTTACCTATTATAAGTCAATGTTGACTAGAGGCATTTAGACCTGTATTTTTGTGGTTGTGAAGAGCATTCATGAATATCATGCTGCAGGCTCCTGAGTCAGCTAAAGAAGAGGGCAAGACCAGATACACCAATTACAAGTGCATCATATGGCACGAAGTGTTTCATTTCATTCTTGATAAACTTGCCAAACTCTCCAAGATAGGATATAAGTATGAATGTTATGACAAGATCACACAATGGCTGTTTCCCTTAATTCTTATCTTGTCCATTGATTATGAGGAGCTGTAAGTTGAGGATACAAGTATGGTAATGTAATTAATAACCATGCCTACTTTAGATGTATGATGTGTCTCATTCAAGGCTCGAAGAGCAAACACCCATGCCTGGTTTGCCTGGTCCCCATTGAGGCATTATCTCAACTTTCTAAAATGTTTCCAATGCATACCATGCAGCAGGCAAAAGAAGCCCTTGCCAGGTTGCAGTGAGTTCTGTATCTAATAAGTTTTCATTTGTAGCTCTTACCAGTCACATAACCAAACCACCAGAATGTCTTTTGGAAGGTGGAGAATTCAGAGCCTGAGGAAGCAGTAAGCCTCGACAATCTCCATGTTATGCACACTGGCCTTTTTGGATACCACTCACTCAAGGAACTCAAGACTATTCTGAACAAATTACCACATTGGTATGCAGCTCAACTTGAGGAACTGTGAGTAGTATCTTCTATTTACTTCCCCAATACATCCTGATCTTTGAACACAGACTTGCAATGTTTCCAACCTGGCAGGGCTTAGTACATTTTATGGGTATCCTACATATAAGCTTCTCTGATGGGAACAAACTCTGAGACCTTTCAAGGGTGAGATGTCAGATAATTAGTTCCCTAGTAACTCCAAGCTACTATATTCATATATACCTGTCAGATTATGCACCTGTCATCACCATTGACAATGACCTTGGTAGGTGGTTACCCATTCTCCCAAGTCCCAGCACCTTAGACTGGTCTGCACTATATTATGGTATTCACAAGTTATTGACTAACCTTCAATAATGCTAGAAACAAGTTTACTCACCGGTCTCCATTGTCGACAGTGGAAGGTGTTTGCCACTTGTATTTCATGCAAGTCCATTTCATTGCTTCCTCAGTTGTGGCTGTTGCTGATGAGTCTCCATTTTACACAGACAGTATGGTGACTCTACCTTCTCCATCACTTATGTCCTGTTCGGTATCCTGTGGAGTTGAATGTGGATTTGATGACATTCAATGACATTGAAACCATGGTACAGAAGGATTGTGTAGTCCATCTGTGCACACCTTCTAATCTGAGAGTTTAGGTTTATCCAATGCCTCCCTCACATGCACTTCCCCAGCAGGTCCATCCCCTCCCAGTTCCACCATTTTACACTGCTGTCTCATCCCAACCTCCAACTGCTCATCACATGCAGTGATGCCCTCTCCTTTCAGCAGGCTAGTGGAGCAATGCAGCTGTGGCATACACAGATGCCGTCTCACTGGGCGACTGTTATCCTCTTCTAAAAACATGCAACCACCCAGTGGTATGTTAGTGTAACATTCCTGTGTAGTTTGTCCTTCGTAATATGACATTGCTCAGTTGACTGAATTTTGTATTATGATGTCTGATACCAATCCTTTCCCATCTAATATAAAATATAAAATCTGCCATAATGAAGGATTAAAAAGATCATAAGAAAGAAAATGTCAGCATTACAATGGTGGGGATGCATGGCAATGGATGGTAATGGTGTTTGGTATTATATTCCTTGACAATGCTCAACAATGGTCTCATGTGCTTGGCAATGTGTTGTGAATGACATCATAATCCAGCACCATGTGCATGGCATTACCGGTGTAGGGAGTGGGTACGCCCTAGTAGGAAATTGGGTGATGATAGAGATGTTGAGGTGCTGTTTTATTTTATTTTTTTAAGGGGCTTGATCCCTGTTTTGTATTTGGGTCTGGGACTTAGGTGCGAGGCGAGTGGCTGATTAGTAAGCATGGTTCGGACTTGGACTCAAGTTGTATTAGCTACACAATAAACAACCACCATTGAGACTGGAGAGTACAGGCTGGTGAGACCAGCCTGTGGCAGTCTTTTCTGTTACTGCCCTTGAGAGTGAGGTCAGGACAGCTCTAGGGGAGTCCTAGAGTGGTGGGGATTGAGGAGTATTGTCAGATTGTCCAGCTAATTGTTTCAGTTTCTTTTCATTTCATTTCCTCTACTAGTTCACTTCTTCAGCAGGATCTGTTCCTTGTGGTGATCTTCACCTCTTATCTTCGCTTTCTATCATTCACATGGTCTCTTACTTACTACCATTTGATTCCCCTTTTTATTTGCTACTTACTACTTCTTTTCCCAGCCTTCTAGGCCAATTCCTAGTGTTGTGGCACATCAGCCACTCTTTGTTTACTTTGAAGCACACTTAGTGTAGCTGAGTCCAGTGTTGAGACCTTTGGTTGCTCACACTGGACTCTAGGTACTGTGTACCCTCATATCTCTATTTAATCTATCAGTTGCTCACACTGGACTCTAGTCTGGTTATTCCCCTAGCTCAGTAGAGCTTTAGGAGTCAATTAGGATCCCCCTAGGGACCCCTCTCTTTCTTTGCTGCTAATACCTCTGACTACCAAAGTTATCCTACACGCCATAAGCAAGTCATGTGCACCGCCACCTGCACATTTCTCGCACTAAGACAGTCAGTCTTCCTGCATCCTCATTGTCGTAACTTCCTGCCTTGTCGTCATCACTTTTGCTGTCACCCCTCGTCACTTCCTGCCTCATCGCTGTCTCCATTGCCCCTCAAAATGTTCAACGTGTTCGAGCTCATCATCAAGCTATTATCTCCTTCAGCCTTTCATTGGCCTTTGAGTTGGCTTCGTGCCGCTCACAGACTTGAAGTTAACTTCATGTTGCTTCTGTCTCCACTCAGTTGACTCTGTGTCACTGAGATCCTGGACTGCCATTTTTTGGTGTGGCTCAAGACCTCAAGGACCTCACCAAGCTGCTGTGTCTGTCGTTCGTCCGATCCTCGTATCGCATCCTGGTGTGTGTTTGTCTCTTTTGTCTTATTTCCTAATGGTTTTCCCAGACAGTGTGTCCTCGACCTTCGAAATCCCTCCCTGTTTCTTCTATGGCATTCGAATCGACTCGTTTCAAACCATTTCTTCGACCTGGTGATCGTATGTCCTTTCCTTTCCTTTCCTTTTTTCTTTGGGAACAGACATCTGCAGGTAAAATTTCCTCGCTCGATGCACTGGCAGTTGCATGCAAAGGGAACATTGTAATAACATCCCTGAACGTAGACTATGTACCAGAACCTTTCATCTTTGAGGAGGAGGATATGTGTTGCTGTGCTGATGGGTGCTTCAGGGTAGTAGATTGCTTTCAATGGCCACAGATGCACAAGAGGCAGTACAAATATTCTGTTTGCATCCCTCAGAAGGGTTCTGTCCCCACTCTCTGTACTGCGTGGTACTCTCCAACTCTTGACAACTTCACTATTCCAACTGGCTCTCAATTCGCAGTAGGCACGCTCCATGCCAAGAAGGTCACAGCCTTTGAAGAGGCACTTCAGACTTTGTGCAGCCGCCACCACACTCTGCAAGGCCGACCTGTTGGTCAGGATGTGCTGTGCATCCTGATGCGTTTGGCCGAGCATGAAGTTAGGTGCCTTCGACACCACCCTCTCCTTTTCCGAGACCTCATCATTTTCATTGCACAGCTTCAGTGAAAGCTACTCGATATCCATGCGCTGCTTGACTACATTGAATTTGTCCACCTGCTTCTTAGGACTCCTCTGTCGTGTCCTCCAAGTGTCAACGGGAACTGGATGGGTTGTTTTACTAAGAGTACAGAAGTATGTGAGGCCATGTACTTTGCAGGGGTACCCATTTGGCTCATTTGTAGCGAAGCATACATTTCTCTGACTATGAATGTAGTGCATTCAGTTGGACTTATGTACCCTGATGAGATTGTCAGGGCTACATACATGGAAAATGGTGTGGCCAAGCCCTTTCCTTCCATTTGGCATGGGCTGAGCAATGTCCTCTGTCACTACCATACGCACAGTGGTTACAAGGGTACCCTTGCTGATGCCCCTGAGCCCCTACCTGTCACATATCCTTCCTCATCACAGCCATCTTCCAGTAGCAGAAAGCAGCCCAGCAGAAAGCAGACCAGGTCAGCAAGGGAAAAAGCCTCTGCAGGCCCCTTCTCGAGGTACATAGTTATCGCATTTCTAATTCCCTGTTTTTGACCGTTCTGTAGTATCGTCATCAGCTAGTGGGCAGTTGAGATGGGAGGAACCCAACCTTCCAGATATTCCGAAACCCCACAGCCTATTTGCGACAGCCTGGTGGGAAGTTGATATGAACTCACAGAGAATCAAGTCTGGTGTTGTGGACCCAGGCTATCGCTTCCCAAAGCCAACCCTCTTCATCAATGTGTCTACACCAGAGAGAAAGAAGACTTATCTCCTTAACTGGCTGTCTGCCTGTCCGCTTTGGATTAATCAGGTCAATATTCACCCACCATCAAAGTTCCTGTCCCCTCAGATGTGGAGGGATTTCCTCAACACTATTGATACTGACCCCCTCCCCTCGACAAAGACTGCGTCGACAAAATTGGCCATGTGAGATATTTTGGGGGAAGCTATCATTAACTCAGCCCAAGGTTTGGCAGGGGCACCACAGGAAATTACATGGTGAGGAATGCAGGGGAGTGTTACCTTGGTTTTTACTCTGTCTCTTTGTACTCATGTGCTATACAGATTCCAACTGCATCCCTTTCAGATCCCCCCCTCCAGTTCATGTGGTCCCTTCTTTGGGAACTGTATGAACTTAACTTCCACTATGAACTTTATGCGCTCGATTGGGCCCTTGTCCCCGATCGCTGGACTGCGTCTGACTCTGACAAAGAGTGGTTAACCCATCAGAGTCTCCTCTATGACATCTTTGTGAGCAGCAAAGAAGTAAAGGGGTCCCTAGGGGGATCCTAATTGACTCCTAAAGCTCTACTGAGCTAGGGGAATAACCAGACTAGAGTCCAGTGTGAGCAACCAATAGATTAAATAGAGATATGAGGGTACACAGTACCTAGAGTCCAGTGTGAGCAACCAAAGGTCTCAACACTGGACTCAGCTACACTAAGTGCGCTTCAAAGTAAACAACAGTAAACAAAGAGTGGCTGATGTGCCACAACACTAGGAATTGGCCTAGAAGGCTGGGAAAAGAAGTAGTAAGTAGCAAATAAGAAGGGGAATCAAATGGTAGTAAGTAAGTGACCATGTGAAAGAGAGAAAGCGAAGATAAGAGGTGAAGATCACCACAAGGAACAATCTTCCCTGGTGCATGTGGTCTTGTGATGTGGTCGGAGTCTTTACCATGTCACTCGTGTGAGTTAGGCCTGTGTGCTACTGATGTGCCAACCTCACTGCCATACAGTGAGTGAAAAAATGTGTGCAATGTTTGGCTGTTTTGTACTAAGTCCGGTGTAGCGCCATGAGGCGTGGGAATCCTGCTTAGCCTTGGTGAGGTGGGTGGTAGTACTCGCTCTTGGCTACAAAATGGTCCCAGGGTCACGTGATTTGGTGCAGTAGTCATTGAGATATGTCCATTATAAAACAGCTACACCATTGCACACGTTTATTCACTTTTGAAAAGTGAGGGGTATTTGGGGAATATCAGTACTTGGTATAGCCTCCTTTTGCTTTAATCACTGCCTCCACCCTCCTAGGCATGCTTTCAATCAACTTCTGACACTCTTCAGCTGGTATATTGTTCCACTCCACCTGAGTCCTCTCCCACAACTCCAGTATTCCCTTGGGAGGATGCTCATACTCTGCAAGCCTCCTCTTGAGGTAACCCCAGGCATGTTCTATGGGGTTGAGGTCAGGGGACTGTGCAGGCCATACCATAGTCCTAAAATCCTGCTCCTCTAGCCACTCCTTGACCTGTTTGCAGGTGTGCTTGGGGTCATTGTCCTGCTGGAAGATGATGTCAGGAGGATGGAGACCATAATACTCAAGGGAATCTTGTAGTTCATCCTTCAAAATTTGGAGGTAGAGGTCTCCATCCATCCTACCATCAATCTTGGTGCCATACCCAACACCCTCCCAGGTCATACAGCCCCACATCATGAGAGACCCTCCTCCAAACTTCAGTGTCCCCTCTACTAGCCTATCATTCAGCTTCTCCCCTGGCTTTTTCCATGCCCATTTGCGCCCATCTGACCCCAGGCGATTAATTTTAGTCTCATCAGACCATACCACCCTCTTCCAGTCCTCCAAAGTCCAATCTTTATGGGCATAGGCAAAGTCCAACCTTGCCTTGCGATGCTTGGCAGAGAGGATAGGTCGTTTTCGCTTTACCACAGCCTTCATACCAGTCTTCTTCAGGTGCTGGCAAACAGTATTTGGGTGGAGGGGCTGGTTGATGACATTGGTGAGAGTTTTGGTCACCTGCACAGCATTGTCTGCCTTCTGAGTTGAGATGAAGTGGATGGCATGGCGGACATTAGCAGGGGAAAGCTTGGATGGACGACCTCCAGTGGACTTCTGCAGGCTGGAACGCTCCTTGGAACGAAGTCTAGAGATGGTAGAGCGATGTAGGCCAGTACTGGAGGCAATAGAGGAAGGAGAATGACCAGAATCAAGCATAGTGAGGATAGTATTCCTTTGGGTGGAGGAGATGGATCTCATGGTGGTAAAGGTTGGAAATAAAGAAGCGTGTGAACTTGTTCAAACTCAGACACAATGTTTATATGTGTATCTTTGTTTGTAGGACCAAACAACCACAATTATCTCTTCATTTGACTCAGATTTTACTTCCAGCCCAAAAGTGAATAAACGTGTGCAATGGTGTAGCTGTTTTATAATGGACATATCTCAATGACTACTGCACCAAATCACATGACCCTGGGACCATTTTGTAGCCAAGAGCGAGTACTACCACCCACCTCACCAAGGCTAAGCATGATTCCCACGCCTCATGGCGCTACACTGGACTTAGTACAAAACAGCCAAACATTGCACACGTTTTTTCACTCACTGTATATCAGCAAGTTTTGCCAGTTATTGTCCATGTGGCCTGGAGCTCCTGCACGTTTGCAGTCCCCTGTTGAGTTGAAAGGTCAAGATGATACAGAGGTGTACAAGGTTTTTTCTCTGGCATGCCACTTTTATGTCCAAACAGCATTTGATTTTCTTGGATGGCAACCCTCCCTCCCCTGCATATTTCAATTTGTCTAAATTTGTTTTGCTTCATGTGGTTTTGTCTAGTGCTATTGCCATGTTCTAATAGCACAAACATAATTGACAAATATGTTTTTGGTTGATGAACCTTAATGATTTGGGACTCCACAGGTATTCTCACCCTTCTTTGATAGCAGGTACTCATTTGCCTCTGACGACCCAATGCCTCCCTTGATTGTCATTTCTGCTTATCGCATCCTTGTCTGTGTGCTGTTAGTTATCCTGATGTCAAATTCTCATTACAGGTGCATAGTCATTGCCTCTGTTGCACTCACTTGTAGTCTGGTGACTTTGTGTCTCAGATCTTTTGTGGTGACTTCGAGTCCAGCATAAATACACCATTGACTTTGTGTCCCAGTCCTCAGCTACTGAATGGCAGTTCAGCACCCGAAGCTTCGGAGGCATCGTGATGCTCACCCCTCTGTGCACCATGCATCGGATAATTCTAATATTGTGAGTTTTTCTTGTCGGGGGCTTCCTCACATTCATAGCAACCTATCTCCCTACAGAGTTCTTCCATCCTACATCCAGCTGTTTGGCTGCCCAGTGCCACTGAAAACCCCTCCTTGATCTCATCTGATGATCACACATCAGTTTGCATCCCTTGCCCTCTGGTATGTTTGATTTTATCTGTATTATTATTTTTTTTTTCAAACTGGCTTACTTGTCTTCACTGCAGGATCCCTCCATCGCATTGGCTTCAACAAATCAGCTACCTGATGTAGTTGTGAATGCTCCCTCATCGTCATCACATAATCAGGTATCACTTTGTATTCCTAGTGCTGTGGTATGTAAACTTGATCTGTGAAACATATTCCAGATTGGCTCATCCTCCATGAAGGGCCTTAATGATTCAGCTTCTGCTACAACCAGTCAGCTGCCTAACACGTCCTTAAGTGTGACATCATCATCAGGTGTTCAGGTGGAACCTGATCTTCCAGTATGTCTCAGCTCTTCAAAAGATATTGCACATACCCACATATGGCTAGGGCTGTCAGCCATTGTTTGTTCCACCTCCATTAGCTCAACACTGGTGCCCACCTTGCACGAAAGGACTCTACCTCCCCACACCTCCACCTGTCTTCACCCTTCCAGGTTGCCAGCATCTTGCTCAAGATCCAAAAGCTACACCACATTATCATTGCCACCCACCCACCCACAAGCCTGACATTTTTGATCATGTGAATGAGTTTCAGTTCAATGATGAGGCTGGGCCCCCTTCAGGTAGAAGTGCTTTGCAGAAGCAAGAAATCCAATGGCAGCAGTGGTCACAGGCTATCATCCCTGCACTTCTCAATCCCTATCTGCAGTACCTCCAGGTATCAGAAAGCCTTTGGGTAGTGGTAGACTCCACAGTTGACCATCAAAGTCAATGTCTCACTTGTGTAGTACATCCACTTACCATTTGCTGTCTCTTCTTTGATCATATATGACCCTACCATTGTGCTCATGCATTTGATGTTAATCCATACTAGGTTTGGAGGACATTGAGATAAGCTACTGTGCTTGCACTCCAGCTCCTATATGCCTCATGGAATGTGGTCTGTTTGCATGTTCTCCTGTTGCTCCCACTCTTGCAGTTGACCTTCATGCATTGGAGTTTATGAGGACACTGTTTGTATGTTTGACACCAAACATGACTGCTTGGAGTGAAGCACTTGAAAGTTTTCTTGATGCTCAAGGGTACCAGCTGCAGTCAAAGGTATGTTGCATTCATGAAACTTTCATCACTAGATTATTTGTCACCACATGTATGTTCCTGTACAGTACATCTCCCTTCCATATTTTCCACTAGTGATTTATAAACAACTATGTATCCATCCTTACCAGTGTAAGAGGTGCTTACCATGCAATCAGGATAACCTCCGGCAATGCTTCAGCAATGCATATCACTGGTATACAGTGTTAACAATATATACAGAGGACCATATCACTGGCCTAATTCACTCCCCCCAAGCCTCTGAGCAACAAGAAGCCAGGCTTCAGCCAAGTGATTACTTATGTGCCCATTGTCCACTATGTTTTGTGGAGGTGGGCCACAGAGGGCTAAAACTGACTGTCAAGACCGGTTCTCAACAGTCTCCGAGAGGGTCCGAGGGCAGAGGAAAGCTAGGGCGAAGGTCCGGGTAGTCGGAGTTTAGCGTACAACTTAGTACACTACTTTCCTGCCAAGTCCCAGAGGTCGGATCTATCCAGAGACTGTCTGGAGTCGAGTGAGATCGATGAGTATCTTATTCGATATTCGAACTGATGTGCTACGACGTATGTACAAAGCTTTTATAGTACAGAGAAAAGTCCAATGCAATGTCCGGGGTGTAGCGACTACCGGAGCGCAGTACGGATGAATAACAATATTAGTGAGCCATTAGTAAGGTAAGTCGGTAGTCGCCGGATAGCTGGATGGTACGGGGATTAGTAAGACATACGGGTACGGTAGTGTAGCGAGTCACTTAGAAGCACGAGAGAAACATACTAAATATGGAAACAGAAACAGAAATAGAAATAGATCGTAAGTCAAATCAAAGACGGAACGGAGTTTCACGACGGAAGCCCGTAGGGCTAGAATGACAACTCAGATGGTCGGACTGCAGTCCGGACCTTATGCGCGCGTCACGGATGTGACACTGACCATGAAGAGTAAGCATTGGCAAACTCATTGCTGAATGATGCTTACCTTCAATGATTGCAGTCTTGACTGCATTGTTTGCTTGGATGCATGTTTCACCCAGAAGTGAACAAAGGATCCTCGGAACTCTGCCACCCATGATCCTCCCAATCCTACCAACACTGTATTCATCCCTGAATCAGAGGTGAAGTCTATGGAAATGTTCATTGAGAAACAGCAATCCCTTCCATCCAGTCACCAGAATTCTGTACATCATCTGCAAGGAGACAGCTTTGAGGATGGGATGAGGGTGCCTATATCTGTGTTAGATGGATGTGGAGATTCCTTCCATGCAGCAGATGAAAAACAGAAGAAAGCAAGCACCAACTTTTTTGCAGACACAGGACTTATGGCTTTGCTTTGTCGCCATGATCATGTTCTCTGGCTAGTTAATATGACATCAGCAGGAGAAAAGCAACACTATGCCCTGGTGCTGTTGAAATATCTCTTTGCACATCTGCCTACAACCACAACTGTTGGTCTCTTATATGACATTGGCTGTCAACTAGAATGCAGTTGCCACAAGTGGAAACTGCTTGATGAAGAGATACTCTCCAGGTTGAAGTTTGGCATCTCTGTTTTCCATGCTTATGGTCATCAGTGGCCATGCCAGATAGTATATCACCCATGGAAATGTGTAGGCTTTGGCCTGTCAGATGGTGAGGGGTGTGAGCAGTTATGGAGTTCTCTGAAGATGCTCATCCCCATTCTGAGTATCTGGAGTAAGCACTGATCTTCTTGTAACACAATCCAGTGCTGATTCCTACTTAGTATCATCAGAGGCTATTTGTTCTTGATAACCAGATACGTCACTTTGACAGGAAAGCCTTTGCTACTCTTGGCCAGTGGTTGAACAAGAAATGGACCCTCTGCAAAAGCAAGAAAATGTTGGCTTTGGAGTCCTTCCATGCATTGCACATTGAGATGCAGACCCTTCGAGAGGAGTGGGCTGCACAGGTACACTCACAGACTCAACCCTTACCCTGTCAGTCATATCCTTCATGTTTGTCATCACATTGCTGACCATACCACATAGGGCAGTCAAAAGCCAAGGGTGCTAAATTATTGGCACATATACTTTCCCAGAGAAATCTGTTCAGGACTACCAGAGCTGTGCAGACCAGCTGGAAATGGAACTCATCAATGATCGGGTCAATGATATCTTGGACTTTGATTTACAGCATACTGCAGCAAAAAGTTTGCTGTCAAAAGCAACTAAGGCTCTCCAGCAAAAAAAAAGTGCACTAGGAGTCTCAGCACAAACTGACCTGTATCTCCTGAGGAACAACAAGTGGCTCCAAGCACAAACCAATGCACAGGCATTGAAGATTCGAATTAGGGAATGCCTTTGGCAGTGCAAGTTTGAATTGGAGCACCTGGAAGGTTCATTCAGCAATTCTGCCAATGGTAAGCAAAGGATGGTCTTTCTGGCTTCTATTTTAAAATAATATGTGTTGTAGACAATCACCTACAGTCACATGTACAGTCATCCATAAAATGAAGAGAGCTGCAATATCACAGCTGATCACCACTTACAACAATCTCTGTGATGAGCTATTAGGAATGATACAACTTCAGAAAGCACCACCTGGTGCTGTTCCTCCTCTCCCAATACCTACTAAGGGCATTTTTCAACTGGATGTTGACAGTGATATTTGGCAGGATGCTGAACCAGGAGAGGGTTCTTCTGAACCTCCATGCTGGCTTGCTGATGGAACTGTGTGTAAGGGCATCAGGTTAATGTTGGAAATTGATCAGTGTAATGAAGAAGAAAGGAGATTGTCCAGAGAGCAGTCTGTCCTGCAGGAATGGTTTTCTAAGGAATGGCAGAGCCTCCAAAAAGCCTTGGAAGATACAGGTCAGTGCAGGTGTCAATTTCATGTTACCATCTCACACAATTTATAGCTGAAAATAACAAGTATCACCTGCAATTGCACAGGCATACCCTTCTGGCAGTATATGTGGATTGGGAGGCCAATGTTGAACATATTCCACATGCATGGGTGCCATCTAGAAATTGGGGACCCACAGGGGAGGATGTTGCTAATTGTATGACTGCAGCAAGTCATGACCCTAGTGTAATGGGAGGTGCAGAGCAGCCAACAGATGATTTATCTGAAGACTATGAGTCTGATGCAGTGGGTGCATTATCAGAAAGTGATGATGTCTTGTTGCTTGGCATGGAGGAGATGTTACTTGAAGGGGAGTTTAATATGGGACAATCAGATGAAGAAGAAATTACTCATGATGAGGGATGGCTGGAGGACATTGAAAATGGCTATTTACCTTCTTCACCCATAAAGTTACCAATTAAAAGACATCGGTACTGAAGTGTCCATACATATGCCAAATATCTATACTTTGAAGGTCATTCTAACATTTGTGCAAAATTATTATCTGTAGGTAGATGGAGGAATAATCCCAGCCTGACATGGAGAATCCCCATGCCTGGTTTGGGAATCTCCAACTTGAGACAGAGAATCTCCACACCAGCCTGGGGAATCTCCAATCCCCCTTGGGGAAGGTCCAACTCCCCTTGGGCAATCTCCAACTTGACATGGAGAATCCCCATGCCCCCCTGGGGAATCTCCAACATCCCTTGGGGAATCTCCAACCTGACATGGAGAATCTCCATGCCCCCCTGGGGAATCTCCAACATGACATGGAGAATCTCCATCCCTGCCTGGGGAATCTCCAACCCCCCTTGGAGAATCTCCAACATGGCATGGAGAATCTCTGACCTCCCTTGGGGAATCTCAAATGTGACATGGAGAATCTCCAACATGACATGGAGAATCTCCAACCCCCCCTGGAGAATCCCCAACATGACATGGAGAATCTCCAACTCCCCTTGGAGAATCCCCAACCACCCTTGGAGAATCTCTGACCTCCCTTGGAGAATCTCCAACCCCCCTTGGAGAATCTCCACTGGAAATGACTAATGATACCTCCATCTAGCCAGCCTGAGCTAGAATTCAGCATGAAGGGAGTGATGAGGTCATTGTCAGCATCCAAGCACACAATAAGAAGTAGATGTGGGAGGCCACAGCATTGTAGACAGAACAGCATTGCTTGGATTGGAGAATCTACAATGGATATGACCAATGACAACTGCATTTGCCTGCCTTGGCTAGAATTCAGTGTGATCAGAGTGATGAGGTCATTGCAGACATCTGAGTACACTGTGGAAGTGGAAGTGGAATGATAGCAGTAGATGTTGAAGGGCATGGAAATGCAGACAGACAGGCATTGCTTGAATGAGACATACCCAGTGAACTGCCTGTGCTGCATTGTGTATACTTCCATGGAAGCATCCTCTTATCCCTTTTGTGACCCAGGTGGAGGTGTTTCCTCTGGACACAAATGATGAAGATGATTCTGGAGGTCTCCATGGCTGGAAGTAGACACTAAGATGGATGCCAGCCCATGTTGGGATGCCATTCAAGTTCCCTGACATGTGACCAATGATAGTGAGTAGCATTTTAGGCTGGAAGCAATGGGACAAATCCCTTTCATAGACCAAGGAATTTGCATTTATCAGCCTTACATGGTCCCCCCAATTGACCAGCAGGTGGCCATTCTCTTTCTTGGTCCCTCCTTTCTCCTGACCAAGATCCCCCCAGGGAATCTCCTACCTGACATGGAGATCCTCATGCACTTGGTGTGCACCACACTTGTTCTCAAGTAATCCTTGATCTAGTAAACCTTTGGTGTACCACCCATGGGGGGTGGTGGGAGAAACAGGGTATGTATGATATTGTCCCCTACTGTTGCATTGTTCACCATTCTCTAGCACTGGCTGAGAAGTGCTACTAGATCATCCATAATTTGTGGATGCATCCTTGGATGTTGGATCCTACTGAGAATCTCCATGCCCTCCTGGGAAGTCTCCAACCCCCCAGGAGAATTTCCAACCTGACATGGAGATCCTCATGCATTTGGTGTGCACCACACTTGTTCTCATGTAATCCTTGATCTAGTAAGCATTGGTGTACCACCCATGGGGGGTGGAGGGAGGGGCAGAGGATGTATGATATTGGCCCCTACTGATGCATTGTTCACTGGCTCAGAAGTGCTACTGGATCATCCATAATTGGTGCATGCATGTTTGGAAACTGGATTGTACCATGGAGAATATCCATTTTTGGTCATTCCATTCTCCTCACCAAGGTGCACATGGTCAGCATGCATCCACCAATACCTGCCATCACTCCATTCCCTTTTGTGGGGGCATGGAGTTTCTCCATGGGAGGATGGAGAATCTCCCCCCTTGGCAAATCTCCAATCACCACAGGGCTAGAGGTCTACATACTATATGATGTCATTCCATCCTATACTGCTTTTCTGGAAATAGGGTCTATTCAGCTTGGAGAAATCCCAGTTGGGTCCAATATAGCCTGTAGATAGGCCAGTTGCCAACAGGGATCAATTGTACATGGAGTAAAACCAGTTATCACCAAGGGTAGGTCAATTTAGCTTGGGAATGCCCATGTTTAGCCTGGGGAAAACCAGGTTGTTACCAGAGATGGGTCAAATTCACTTGGGAATTTCCAGGGTTGTCCTTGAAAAGTGGTCAATTTACCCTGGAGGAATCCCAGTTGCCACCCTGGGTAGGCCAAATGAGCTGGAGAATGCCCTGGGTTGGACTGAGAAGTGGGTCAATTTAGCCTGGAGAATACCCAGCTGCCACCTGGGGGAGGTCAATTTGGCATGGGGTGTTGGAATATAAACTGCCCCCAAGGTAGTACATTCCTTAGGTGCGAAGGTTAGTCGCTTACATAAGCAGAAAAGCGGACTACAGTAGAGTAAATTTTCCTCTAGTCTCCTCAGTAGCTTGGTGTTACTGAGGAGTAAGTCACCCTTTTATATTTAGCTTTACATTTACTGATGACCTGTAGAGTAGCTATCTGACAGGTATATACCAATACAGTAGCTTGGAGTTACTGGGGAACTAATTATCTGACATGGGGAATGGCCAGGGTTGGACTGACAAGTGGGTCAATTTAGCCTGGAGAAGACCCAGCTGCCACATGGGGGAGGTCAATTTGGTATGGGGAATGGCCAGGGTTTGACTGACAAGTGGGTCAATTTAGCCTGGAGAAGACCCAGCTGGCCCCTGGGCCAGGTCAATTTCACATGGGGAATGCCCAGGACTGGACTGGGAAGTGGTCAATTTAGTCTGGAGAAGACCCAGCTGCCACCTAGGGAGGGTCAATCTGACATGGGGAATACCCATAGTAGGACTGAGGAGTGGGTGAATTTACCCTGGAGAAGACCCAGGTACCACCCTGGCCAGGTCAATTTGATATGGGGAATGCCCAGGTTTTGCTCAGCAAGGGGGTCTATTTAGCTTGGGAAAAACCCAGAAGATGCTGGTTATATGTTGGGGAAATTTTTATCTGGACCCCAGCCACCCCATTATATTGACACCAAAAATTTATTTATTGTGGAGAAATGTATTTCTCCAACTCTCTCCAACACCTATTGAATGGCAGGCCTGGAGATTCTCCAGACATGATATGGCAAATCCCCAGAGTTTGGGGATTCCCAAGCAGTTGATACCTATTAGGTCATAACATCTATAAGAATATATGAACCTAATAGGTCCCTGTAGGGGGTTGACTGAAGTGAGTAGGCAAGGTTGGGGACATGTCAGACAAGTGTCAGAGCAAGTGGATGGCATTGGGGCAGAGCAGAGAAGGACCAGTGGCATGGAGGGAAGGTCTGGTAGGGTCAGGATGATGAATGATAACACAGGGAAGGCTAGAACAGAGGCATGGTCATGACACATGGCTGGGAATCCCCAGGAAAAAAATACCCAAGTCACAGGATCTCTTCAATGCTGTAACAGTGCATCCTGCCCTCCATGTTGCATTGTTTGGCACCTATCTTGAGCACCACTATCATTGAGGCTACCTACACCTCTCCATCATTTCCTCTGCTGTCTGCCACAACCCATTGATCATTAAGTTTACCTGGATTATGGAATCCCATACTTCAAGATTGCAGCAGGAGCTGCCTTCATGCCACTCAGTGATTTGAAGTTGACTTTGTGTTGCTTCAAACTCTGTTGACTTTGGGTCACAGAGGTTATGTGTAAACATGTTGGTTGAAAACATGAATAGACCATTAACTGTGTTCCCAAAGAAGGACCCCACTTTGTGACTGTGCATCTGCTGTGGAGTTGGTATGCCCCAGTGAACATCCCCTTCTGATCCCCCCATGCAGATTGGTCCCCCCATTAGAGCCAGGAGGTCAAAGAGGCTCCAAGTTACTGTGCTATCACCAACCAAAAACCCAACCCAGCCATAATGCAAAAGCATGCCATCCCATGACCCAACCTGCTTCAGCAAAACCCTTAATTTGCAGACCCTTCAGTCACTTGTAGTTGAAACTGGGACACCTAACATGTACATTTTGGCCTAAAAGTGGGACTAGCCAGTGTTGGCCAACTGACCCTGAATTGGAGTTGGCTGGTTGGACCAACAAGTGGGTTTGGCCAAGTCAGACAGGGGATGCCCTATACTCCTGGATGTGGGTCTGCCAACCTGGCTGGGGGATACCCCCACTCCCCTGAAAGTGGGCTAGGCCGATATGGCTGGGGAATGCCCCAACCCCCTGAAAGTGGGGTCAGTTGATGTGGCTGGGGGATGTCCCACCCCCCTGAAAGTGGGGTTGGCTGACATAGCTGGGGGATGCCCCAGCTCCCTGAAAGTGGGGTTGGCTGAAATGGCTGGGATGCCCCACCCCCCTGAAAGTGGGGTCAGCTGATGGATGATATTGACAATTGCAATGCACTCCCTTGGGGAAACCTTTAATGATGGTACTGTACATCTATCATTGAAATCACCTTTGATCATCATGTATCTACATCACCCCAAGAGCTCTCTTGCTCATTTTTGATCCCTCTCTACCTGTCATGACTGTGCCTCTGTTCTAGCCTGACCTGCATCATCACCAATTGTCCTGACCCCAGTGGACCTTCCCCTCATGCCACTGGTCCCTCTCCACTCCACTCTGACCCTGCCTGCTCACTATAATGCTTGTCCAACACATTTCTGCCTTGTTCACTGTACATGACTCTCAGTCTATGATATTATATCAAGCAGAGCATAGCCAATACCAAGGAGGAAGTAGTTCTTATTATGTTGGCTTCCTAAGGTCTGATTTTTGTAGTACCACAGACATAAAGAGTTTGATCCCCCAAGTACAGATGTCAGGATCCCATCCACCATGGCAGACAGGGAATCAGAAGAGGCTAAGGAAGAATCCATTGCACACTTGTGGCCTCAGGGGTGATGATGGTGATAATGTAGTGGGATTTCAAGCTGTGAAATTCAAAACACTAACTGTGCCTGGTGCCTACTCATTCCATATGGTATGGTATGGGACATAATGCTTAGGGTTAGGGTTAGGCCCCATGAATTACAAAGAATGAAGACACAAACAAGGCAAATAAAGACCCTTTCAAGATTAAATAGGGTGATAAGTTGGGAACCAAATTACAAGTCAAAAACAAAACAGAACAAACAAACAAAGTTCCAGGTGGAACTGACTCCCTGACAACTGTCCAGGAGGGGCCCTTCCCCTGGAGCAGAAGCAAGTCATCAAGGAAAAAAAATAACTCAGAGTCAAAATCAAGATAAAGCAACATGTGTTTTATTAGGCCAGCCCACACTGGTGAGCATGGACCAAGTCCCCCATAATCAGCAGTTACTGGCGAACACTAGTTGGCACAGACAGAGTCAAGAAAAAGATAGCCACATGTTATATTAGGCCAGCTTGCACTGGCAGGCATCAACCAAATCACCCCAGACCAAGTTGTTGACCAACACTAGTTGGCACAGAACCCAAATGAGATATACTGATATGCTGGCCTGCACTAGCAGGCACAGACTAAGCCCCCAGAACCCATGATGCTGGCCTGCACAGCAGGCACAGACTAAATGTTACCCCCAGAACCCAAGATCATCCCCCATACCAACAGCATGCTGGCCAGGCACACTGTGGATGAAGGGATCCCATCTCAACTTCATGTCAGATAATTAATTCCCCAGTAACACCAAGCTACTGTATTAGTATGTACCTGTCAGATAATTAATCTACAGGCTGTCAGTAAATGCAACAGCTAAATAGAAAGGATGACTTACTCCCCAGTAACACCAAGCTACTGAGGAGGGAAGGGAGAAAATTTACCCTACTGTATGTACGCTTTTTTGCTTATGTAAGCAACACATCATCGCACCTAAGTCTTATACTACTAGGGGGCAGTTTATATTCCAACACTTCATGCAGCTGCAGCCTGCAGTAGTTGAGATGGGACCTGTGGGTGAAGGTGAGTAATGACATCAACATACTACCTACATGACTTGTCATGCCTGTGCCTCTGTCCTGTACCACTGGCCCCTCTCTGCTCCGCTCTGCACCCGTCTGTCCACTCTAGCACCCATACGGCGCGTTCCCACCCCATTCTCTGTCGGACCCTGTTGGTCTCTGTCGGTGGTACCACATGACTGGTACCTCATGGTCAGGTGATGCTCCCCCTTTGGTTTAGGGGTCACCTTCCTTTTGGGTTGATGGGCTGGTCCAGGTACAGCGCAGGGTCATTTCCTGTTTAGGCTTTTGGCCTATTGTCTGATTGGTTATTGGTGGGCGCTCCGAAGACACTCCATTCTGCACTATTCCTTGTAGATACTTTTTCTTTGTCCCGTCCCTTGCCTCTGTCTTCTGTACTCATACCCCGACTGAAGTTTTCTGATGTTTCTGTCCCTTGAAATTTTATTGTACTCCATATGTTAGTTCCATCATTCCGATACTGCACTGCCTCGTTGGCGTGACCACTGTATATAAGCCCACTGCTGAAGAATCAGAAAAATAGATACTGAGGAGAGTGGTGATGATCTGAGAGGAGGAGAGATCTTCCAAAGGGGCTTCTAAAGCCTGGGGAGAGATGCTGTCTGGGGAACGTCTGATGCTGTCTGAGACTGTCTAGACACAGAAAAAGGCCACACTCAGCCTTCTCGAACTCGAACTCTTAACTCGTAACTCGGTACCTCGTTGTTTTCTTTTGTAAGTAGGTACAGTAAAGTGTAGGTGCGCGAGTGGCTTATATAAGCCACATCACGTGTCTAAACTCGAAACACTAAGTAAATATCTAAGGCAAATGAAGTGAAACAAAAGAAAGTAAAAACAATAAAATAAAACAAATCTCCTAGTAGGGAGAATACTCTCCCTACACCGCACTCAGCAGTGTCTCTTCAGTATGAATATCAACTTAGTTCCCTCCTCTGCGGTCTTCGACTGGCCTCCTCCTCCATTGTCGGCTTATTACCGGCTCTTTTCTATCTCCGAAATCCGAGGGCTGGGCTCATACAAGGGGGCAGCACACGAGCTGAACCCGACACCCTCTCCCAAACTTCTGTCATGACCGTCGGCCACCCTTCGGCCATCGTCGCTCCTCATTGGTACGCATTGGCCAGTCGTCGGCCAATGTCGGCCAACCTCCGGACATGTCCCCCAGCCTCTGTGAGTGTTGGAGATTGTCGGAGTAGGACCGAACTTGACATGACTAGTCAGAGGAGGGATTGGACACAGATGGGAGTGATGATGGAAGGGGAAGAAGAGTGGCACCAAAGCATCTGTCCAATACTTATATGAGTTCTGTGTGGTCATGTTTGACTCAGTTGACACATGTCATGTGTGCCACTTCAGACTCTGAAAAAAAAGACATTACTTGGTTCCACACTTTCGGTTCACTATACCTTGGGTACCCCAAGTGCATTATGTAAACATCCAGTCCAGTCCAGATTTTCATGTCAAATGTGATGCAGCCAGTCCAAACTGCTTACCTCCTGTGCTGAGTTTAGCCATCTATATTTAATTTGCCCATATCTCATGCAAAAATGGTCATATTGATGAAATAAGCATACTGGCATGATGGTGAGATGATGCACTACAACTTTTATTATAACACCATAGTTTTTTATTTTTCACACACCACATCTGAATTTGTTTTTTGCAAATATCTCACCCAAAAAAGGAGATATTACTAAGGTAAGCATATCATCTTGATCCCACAATCATAAGCTACAACTTTGTTATGACATCATAGCTGTACAGCCACTTTTTGTATTTCCCACGCCTCTCTGAATCTGAATTTTGTAAATATCTCACCCAAAAATGCAGATATTACTAAGGTAAGCATACATATTGTCATGGTCCCATGATCATAAGCTACAACTTTTATTATGACATTGTGGCTGTAAAATTACTCTATATAACATATTCTGGGGTAATACATGTCACACAGGTAAAGTAACCCCTGACACATAGGGGCTGAGACCAAACCAGTTGCAACTTGTTTGTGGTAATAGCCCTGGGACTGGCAACTGGACTGGCACTACCCCAACCTGTGTTTGCTGGACCCACTTTCAGGGGCATGAGGCATCTCCACACATGTCAGCTGACCCCCTTTCAGGAGGGTGGGTCATGCCCCTGTTGGCATGTCCCTCAGGCAGGTCAGCCAATCCTACTATCAGGAAGGTGGGCTGGTCCCCACTCATGTGAGCTGATCCCACTTTCAGGAGGATAGGCCATCCCACACCCACTTCAGGCAGGTGGGCTTTCTCCCACCCATGTCAGCTGACCCCACTTGCAGGAGGTGGGCCATCCCCTAGCCAGGCCAGCCTATCCCACTTTCAGGGGGAGCCATCCCCCAGCCAGGCTGGCCTATCCCCCTTTCAGGAGGGTGGGCCATCCCCCACCTAGGTTGACCTATCCCACTCTCAGGAGGGTGGGTCATCCCCCAGCCAGGTTGGCCTATCCCACTTTCAGGAGGGTGGGCCATCCCCCACCTAGGCCAGCCTATCCCACTTTGAGGGGGGTGGGTCATCCCCCACCTAGGTTGGCCTATCCCACTTCCAGGAGGGTGGGTCATCCCCCAGCCTTGGCCTATCCCACTTTCAGGGGTGTGGGTCATCAACTGCATCAGCCAAACCCACCTCAGGGTTGGTTGGCTGACATTAGCTAGTGCCACTTTTTGGCCAAAATGTACATGTTGGGTGTCCCACTTTCAGGACTACAGTTGACTGAACTATGTGCAGGAGTATGGTATGACAGTGTAACTGGCATGCCAGAGCTAGCATCACTGACATTACCATTTGGTTGCAACACATTGCCTAGTGGGAGGAAAAAATTGGTACAAGCCAGAACACCATACACAATTCTTACCACATTCCACAGTAGCTGAAAGACCAGAGAAATTATACATACTCACTGTCCAAAGTCCATGGATGCAATGGTATTGGCAGAGTACCAGACATGAGCCATGGTAAGTCAAGGGAAGAGAACAAGTGGGCTGTATGATCATGACACAAAGCTTGTTGATTGTCTTGTTCTTTTTTGACATACATGCACATATCACCCATATATTTGATGGGTATGATCACTATCATCCAGAAGGTCTAATAACCAGTCACATGAACATACACCCATCTGTAAAGTTTTGCCACTGGTAAACATGAAACCTCATCTACATGGAGTGGAAAGAAGGTACCTGAGCTTCATACTTAATTACATGTGAGGAAAGTATGAGGAGACCATCACTACTTGTAGTCACCCCCCAGTACTGATGGAGGGATGGTAGAGGGTCAGCATGAAAAGCCTTGGAAAACATAGAAAATGTGATGTACAGAAGGATGCCACCTGTTACAAAAATATGAGTTCAGCACATGTGCCTGAGGCTTACTCTCTTGGATTTGAAGCTAGTGAGAAGGAAGGAGCACAATGAAGGATCTCTGGACCAAGACCATCACTACTCATCGTCACCCCCCAGGACCAATGGAGGGGAGAGGGTCAGCATGAAAAGCTTCAGAAAACATAGAAAATGTGAAGTACAGAAGGACATCACCCATTACAAACATATGAGTTCAGGCACATGTGCCTGAGGCCCTTTGGATTTGGGTCTATTGAGAATGAAGGAGCACAATGAAGGATCCCTGGACCATGATGCCTTTTGGTTGATTTGAACCAGGCCTGCAAGTGAAGTAACCACCCCTTCCTGTGGTGAAGACAAGCACACATATCATGATGATTGGCCCATAAGTGGTGTGACCACCTGCTTTACATGGTGAGAATCAGTAAACCATATCACAGGAAGAGGAAAATACACAAAAAAGACTTACTCTCATTCAAATAAGCTGCCAGCTTGACTGGTGATGAGTTTCCCTTGTACTATTCTACTGAAGCTAGAGTATGCTGTGAGTACAAGCAGCATGGCAAGATATCATAGTGAAGCTCTGACTCACCTGTCAGGCAGTGCATGGACAAAGGATGGAGAAGAAAGGACAGTGGCCTGTTGCAGTGGGTTGAACATGTGACAACCTCAATGTTTCCTGTAGGCATTTCAGTCACATTATTGTGAACTCTGTTTGGAAGGTGCTTCTTGATTACATGAAATCTTCAAATTAAAAATTAGGTGCAGTAATGGAGACACATACCATTCTAATCCCAAGTGGCTCTGAATGTGGCTGTGTGAGTGATCATCAATCAAGTGACTACACAATAGTACCATCTGAGCTGAGGAGAAGATCTGCATGCTCTAAA
The DNA here is from genome assembly GCA_024663435.1 of Pisolithus sp. B1. Taxonomy (NCBI): domain Eukaryota; kingdom Fungi; phylum Basidiomycota; class Agaricomycetes; order Boletales; family Pisolithaceae; genus Pisolithus; species Pisolithus sp. B1. The sequence goes on from JANFAA010000049.1 coordinate 53,919, forward strand.
ATATGATTGGTGTGACCAGGGCAGATGTGGTGGTAACAGATATCAGCACAGACCTCTCAGTTGGAGATGATAGTCTCTACAGTGACTCAAAAAACCCTTTCAATGTTTTTCTGTTTTGTATTGTTGGCAATGTCAAAATTCAGAGAAATTCCATCAAATTCTGCAAGTATTTGTAAAGATAGCCATATGTCATGGCTTCAAAAGGGTACCCTAATCAAGTTGTTTGGCTTTGTTTTTCTTGAGATAGTGAATGTTTCAATCAGGACAACTCATTGAAAGGGTTTTTTTGCCAGTGAAATTGCAGCATATTCATGGCAATTGGACAGCATATTTTGCAGTTTGGAGCATCTATTTGTGGCAGTAATGTGTATTAATGCTTACATAATATATCACATGATCAATCCAATGGTTTGTCAGCGTGTAAACAAAGCCAACATTGAATTTGAGCCATTGATCCTCTATCCTGTACCACCACTCAATCAGGATTACTCTCTCTGGGAAATGTCTGCAAATTATGGTGTTAATGGCATTACCATGAGTAGGATGCATGCCCAGCATCATCAGTGCCTTGAAAAGTTGCTAAAATTCATCCCTGTACCATTTCCCCTATGAATGCCTGAGGGGTCCTGACAGTAATCAGTATTGAGGAAGCTGAAAATGTCATGGAGGGTAGTCAGGCACTTCAGGACATGAAGAATGAACTAATCCCCTCTCAACACCTGCATTTATGCAAAAGAAACCCTGGTATCAAGGTTGGGAGAAGAAAAACCCTTCTTCACTTTCCTGGGGTTCTGGGCAGAATGCCTTACTGGGCTGCCAGGGTACAAACATTTTCCATTCCATCCATCCTTAGGTGTTTCTGTTGGTCAATTATGACCAAATAATCCTTTCCCAGTCATCCAAAGCTCAGCACAGGGCATAGTCTGGCTGACCCTCCTTGACACCTGGTGTGTGGAGGAGGGTATTGCCTCACCCCAACCTTGGTGCCAACTCTTCTTGTGTAGAAATTCAGGTATTGAGAGGGGATTAGTTCATTCTTCATGTCCTGAAGTGCCTGACTACCCTCCATGACATTTTCAGCTTTCTCAATACTGATTACCTTCAGGACCCCCTCAGGCATTCATAGGGGAAATGGTATGGGGATGAATTTTAGCAATTTGTTCAAGGTACTGATGGTGCAGGGCATGCATCCTACTCATGGTAATGCCATTAACACCATAAATTGCAGACATTTCCCAGAGAGAGTAATCCTGATTGAGTGGTGGTACAGGACAGAGGATCAATGGCTCAAATTCAATGTTGGCTTTGTTTACATGCTGACAAACCATTGGATTGATCATGTGATATATTATGTAAGCATTAGCACACATTACTGCCACAAATAGATGCTCCAAACTGCAAAATATGCTATCCAATTGCCATGAATATGCTGCAATTTCACTGGCAAAAAAACCCTTTCAATGAGTTGTCCTGATGAAACATTCAATATCTCAACAAAAACAAAGCCAAACAACTTGATTAGGGTACCCTTTTGATGCCATCACATAGGGCTATCTTTACAAATACTTGCAGAATTTGATGGAATTTCTCTGAATTTGATCACCACCAATACCAAACAGCAAAACATTGAAAGGGTTTTCTGAGTCACTGTGTGTCAAGTTGTGAGTACTGGGTATGCTTGCTATGGCAAGTAACCTCAGCCCTGCAGAATGTCACACTGGTGATATTAGGAAGTCATCAAATTTCATTTGTAGTTGTTTGGTAGTAGCACTCCTAATTCTCAGTAACTTAGGCATGGGTCATTGTGCATGTAATTACACACACAGCACTGCCACTACCCTGCTCATTGTGTGCCTTGCTGCAGTGAAGTGTGGTGAGCCTTGTGATTATGAAGGTTGGTGCCACCATGCTAACTGTAGCCTATACTAATTGCTATGAGTATGCAGAAAAAAATCCAGAGCATGTGACAGTCATCATCAAGATGTGTGGGCTCATCAGTGACAATGAGCATGGGGGCATGCTTGCTGTGGTAAGTGGTGTCAGTATTCTGGCACATGGCACCTTGTGATATTAAGATTAAGACTTCTCTAATTACAAAGTGTAAGTAATGTTATGATGGTGGCTGTACTCTACATTGGTGTCAAGAGTATGTAGAAAAAAACCCAAGTGCAAACTACTCAGCCATTTCTGAAGTATGTGTGATTGCTGTTGGAGATGATGAGCACAGAGGTGAGCTCATTGTGACAGGCAACATCAGGACAGATAGTGACAGGCAATGTTGACACTGTTCCAATATTATATCATGGCTGTACTCTACATGGTGTCAGAGCATGTAAAAAAAAACCTGAGTGCAAACTACCAGACCATTCCTGAGATATGTGTACACACTGTTGGAGACAATGAGCACAGGAGTGAGCTCATCATGACAGGTGATGTCAGGACTTGGGCTAAGCAGCACCAGTAGCACCAATAGCACCAGTAGTTTGGTCATGCAGACAGTGACAGGTGGCTGTACTTTACATCAGTGCACAGCAGGCACATGATATGAGCCATGTGACAAAAACAACTGTGGTAATATTAGGACACCACCAGTCACAATGATTAGTGCTATTACACTAGGTTGTACTCTACATCAGGGATGGAGTACATAGAAAAAAAAGTCTGATGCTGAATGGCTCTGCTGTTCATGAGATACATATGCATGCTCACTGTTGGGGACAATGAGTAAGGGGGTGCACTCACTGTGACTGGTGATGCCTGGACTTTGGAAAGTTGTGCCAGGAACACTGTCATACAAATATAGTAATGTAGGAAGTCATAACTAATAGAGTGACTCAAAAAACCCTTTCAATGTTTTGCTGTTTGTATTGCTGGGGATGTCAAAAATCAGGAAAATTCTGTAAAATCCTGAAGGTATTCATAGATATAGCCCTATGTCATGGCTTCAACAGGATAGCTTATTCAAGTTGTTTGGCCTTGTTTTGGTTGAGATATTGCATGTTTAACCAGAACAACCCATTGAGAGGGCTTTTTTGCTGATGAAATGACAGCATATCTGAAGGTGTGGAACATGAGTTTTTGGCAGTCATGCATGCTAGTGATTACATAATATATTATGTAATCAATCTGATGGTTTGTCAGCATGTAGACAAGGCCAACCATTAAATTGAGTCATTTGATCCTCTATCCTGTACCATCACTCAATCAGGACTACTCACTCAGGGAAATGTCAGCAAATTATGGTGTTAATGGCATTACCATGAGTAGGGTGTATGCCCAGTACCATTGGTGCCTTAAAATAGTTGCTAAGATTCATTCCTGTACCATTTCTGCTACCCATGCCTGAGGGGTCCTGACAGTAATCAGTATTGGGAAAGGTGAAAATGTCATGGAGCTCAATCTGGCACTACAGGACATGAAGAATGAAGTAATCCCATCCAAACTGGTGCACTTCTACACAAGAAAAGCTGGTACCAAGGTTGGGGTGAGGCAATGTCCTCCTCTGCACACCAGGACATCAGGAAAAAAATACTTACCCATGTAGCCCTATGTAGCCTCTATAGCATCAATAGCTCTGTAGTTAAGTCCCCGATATGTAGTCACTGTAGCTGAAGGGCAAGATTATGTAGCACTTCATAGCACCAGTAGTAAGCACTGTCATAGTGTGACTACCATAGTTAGTGTACTATGTAGGCTACCTGGGCTATGTATTTACACATAGACGACCCTGGATTTGAGGCACAACCATAGTGATATGCTACCAGGGCTACAAAGCCAGCCATAGCCATTGTATCCTTAGTGAGGTGCTATCAAGCAGAGTGGGTGTGTTGCCACCATTGCCATTTCATATGGTATCACCTTTGTAGATCAGCACATATGCATGTAGTATTGCTTATGACATGGAAAAAGGTATACTAAATCCACTGGTACAAATACCTAGCCTAATCAGACTCATCCTCCATAGTGGAACCCTCTTCATGTTCCTTAATGGCAGTGGCAATGACTTGTGCAGATATGGTAACCTCCATTGGCACTCACAGGGGTGCTGCACCTGAATGGATGCTACAAGATACAAGCCATTCAGTTAGCATAGTAATATCCAGACTTGTGTATATGTACTGTCCAACTTCATAAAGCTTCGTGCAGATGGCCAGCAAAATATTGTACACCTTCGTAGCATCTTTGAACCTTGCAGGCACTTGAGGTGTGACTTGTATGTGCCATGGTACTCTCATATGGTAAAGGGGATATCTGTCTGTGCACCTGTCAACCACTCGTCTATACAGCACTCGATCTAGTGAACCCACACCATCAGCATCAATCATTACACCTGCTCCAGTTCAAGTGCCATAGTCATACCACCATTAAGACCAACACCAAAGCTGGGTATGGGAATGGCTTATAATGTGTATGGAACAGGACTCCATTGTCATGTTTGTTTGTGAACCACATCATATTAATGATTTTCTGTATGAGAGGTGCCTTAAGAAAGCCATGTCATCCATCTTTCTCTGGCCACTGTATCAGATGTATGAGGACTAGCAGTGATAATGCACAGTTACACCTGACCTTGAAGGCAAAGTTTGTACCCTCCTTAAGGCCTTCTGCCAGACTCCAGTTCTTCTTGATTGTGCTTTTGCTTTGGCTACTGTGAAAACCAAAAATTGGCTCGATGAGCAGATGCAGTTTTGTCTTGAGTTGACCATGGACTTATGATCCATGACTGGTGACCTATGATCCATGTACAGTATATCAATGTGTAGAATGGAGATGATCGCATACAATTTCTGCCAACTGCAGGGTATGGGATAAATTCACTCCAGTAGCCTTACATGCCCAGGCCCAAGATGCATTTAAAATAGAGGTCTCCACAATGTGGTCAGGCATAGGAGCCTTGGCACACAATCTTGCACAATACTCCCTGATCACAGCCACCATAAACTCTTGTGTCACCTCATTGTAGTCTCTGGTATGGGGTCAACCTTCATGTTCGATGAGTTTCTGTGCTTTCACCATCACAGGATCAGGAATGACTTCATTGGAGGACTTGCAATGCCACTTTGTACTACAGACTACATTATCATTGCTGTAATCATACAGTGAGGAACAAAACTGTTGCAATGTTTTGCCCTTTTGCAGTGTGTGAGGTGTACTGAAAGCAGATTGAAGAATCATGCCAAGTGTTGCTGGAGATGAAGATAGTACATGCCCTTGGCTACAATATTGCCCCCTTGGTCATGTGATTTCATCCAGTGGCTGGAAAGATATAGGCATTATAACACAGCAATGTCATTGCAACAGTTTTGCACCTTTTGAAAAGTTCATTAAAATTCAAATGTAGTGAGCCTTATTTGGCTATACAAACAAATATAAACATGTAAAAAATATTTCTGAGTTTGAACTAGCTCACACACCTCTTTGTTTCCACCACCATCATCATGAGATCACTCTCTGTTACCCAAAAGTCTACAATCCTCTCTATGCTTGATGCAGGACACTCTGCCCACTCTATTTCTTCCACCACTGGCATTAATGTGTCCACCATCTCTAGGCTTTGCTCCAAAGAGTGTTCTGAGCTTCAGAAGTCCACTGGAGGTCATCCTACCAAGCTCACTTCCCACACCTGTGCCACACTGTCCCCACATTAGCAAAACCACCCCCCTCTATACAGGTCTGTACATACCACAGACCCACAGACAGGTCCCCCCCTGTACAGACCTATACAGACCTCCCCCAGATTGTTTCAGTACTATAGATTCTAACCACTCACACATGTTGTAGTTGACCAATAATCAAATTATATTATCATAAAACTACCTAAATTACATGTCAAGATACAGGGATATACATATGTATGTATTCTAAGTGGTCACTTATTACCATTAATAGGGAGAGGGTACTCACCATAAGGATGGTGGTAGCAAAGGAGGGCAGATGAGCATAAGGTGAGGGAGGGATGATGACATCAACAAAGAGGAGGGATGGTGGTGGTAGTGGAATGTCAGAAAAATCTAGACACCATGACAAGGCATTGTACATAATTGTAATGGGGTGTTTTTGCTTAGTGCATGCCAATGGGTTGCCATGAGGGGTGATCTACATGACAATGGCTTTGTCATCCAGGGGGTCACCAATATAATCCAGGGGGTGCCATGACCATGACCAGTGAAGAGAAAAGTTAGTAATTGGTTAGGTATAGGATCTAAAGGCTAGTTAGACCCTGTAGGGGATCCTATTAGCAGCAAAGAAAGAGAGGGGTCCCTAGGGGGATCCTAATCGACTCCTAAAGCTCTAGGGAGCTAGGGGAATAACCAGACTAGAGTCCAGTGTGAGCAACCAAAGGTCTCAACACTGGACTCAGCTACACTAAGTGCGCTTCAAAGTAAACAACAGTAAACAAAGAGTGGCTGATGTGCCACAAGACTAGGAATTGGCCTAGAAGGCTGGGAAAAGAAGTAGTAAGTAGCAAATAAAAAGGGGAATCAAACAGTAGTAAGTAAGAGACCATGTGAATGATAGAAAGCGAAGATAAGAGGTGAAGATCACCACAAGGAACAATTCCTTCTCAAGATCACTGCTGGCAGCCTCTCTCAATCTCCCTTCAGAGAATGTATCCAATGACCAGTCTACACAAAGTGAAGAAGATGAGTGGGCCATAGAAAATGTCATGCAGAGTGAGCATGCAGATGTCCCTGATCTAGGAGAAGTCAATCATGCTAGCAATGCTGAGGATGAGCATGCAGGTATGTGGTTTAATTCATCTAATCTTAGTGACATATTTCTAACTCGTGTACTCACTTAAGTAGCTAGTCCTATTGATGAACCCAGCGACAGTGATTGGTCAGTTACTGGGAGGTGCAGACTTAAATGCGAGCAAACTGTGAGAGAAATCCTTGCCAGAAATTATGACATTGATACTCACCCTTCCCCTCTTGACTTTCCTACATCTTCCAAGGATACTATGGATATCAAAGACACAGTTAAATATAGGAAGCCCAAGAGGAAATCTGATTGCATCCTGACTAAGGCCAGTGAAGCTCCTGACTTGGACCAAGAGCCTGGTATGGAGAGTAATTTGTATGCTCGCAGGCATGGTAGACTGCCCTTAGCAGCCATAAAGAAGGCTCAGGAACTGGGCATGCACACTGCTCAGGAGGCCCAAGCCATTATGGATGAATATGGCAAGACTCTGGCATCCATTATGGCCGCTGCTGGGCTGACAACGAAGGCAACACAGGCAGAATCAGTTTGGAACATGCACCAAGTTTGGTATGCAGGTACCAACAACCCCAAAATGTCTGATGGTAAGCAACTTTTATGTTTTTGAAGGGGTTCTGCTAGGTCCTGACTTGGTCTTAAAGAATTTGAAGGACTATTACTACCACCAAATGAAGCACTATGAGAGTCACAAGGATGAAGAGGAATTTCCTGACCTATGGGTGGAAATTCGGAAGTTCTGGAGTGAGAGCATCAGCAGCACCAAAGACATGAGCTCAAAGGCAATGGTTGGCTGGCTGATGACTTGTAGGGACTCCTTCATGCAAGCTGTATGTGATCCCCCCTTCGTCATTTATTTCTTAACTATATCCATGGATGCAGGCGCAAACCTGGTGCAATGTGGAGAATATCCATGTATTTGGATGTGTCATTTATACTGGAAATGATGAAGCTGCATGCCAAGCTCAAGGTATCTTTGCTGGATCTTCACTCTGCATGCAACTTGCAGGTGAGAGGCAGACAGATGTCACAAGACTGTGGGACTATCTTACTACCATCATCAAGTACGTATGATTACTGTGGGTAGGTACACACTAACCAACCTCCTCTAGATATAAAGTTCTTGACTCTATGGCTACTATTCCCTTGCCCACTTTTGCAATGCTATCAGGGAGGTCATACGACCATATTCTTGCACTAAAACCACAGGAGTCCACTCGTGATAGGAATTGGTGTGTCTTACCCTTGGTAGTCTTGCACAAACTCCATAAGCCTAATCAAGTTGTTCTGGTTACTATCTTTACCCAAAGCTGTTGCAGATCAAGTTGAGATCACATGTAGACAGAGGAATGTTCCATGGAAGACATTACTGGATCTGCTGTTTACCCATAAGTACACAATTGTTGACTGGCCAGCAGGGGTCCCTGCTATTAGTCAACACTTTAATGTTAAATGCCTCACTGCTGATGAGCTTCATGCTCTCACTGTCCCATTCCTGAAGGAGCAGATTAGCAATGATTATCATATGGAGACTAGAATTGACGATGATGATGAGCATGGTGATTACATTGTCCCAGAACCTGCATTGTCATTTTCTCTCAAGCCATGGACTGCTGGTGGGTGGTGTTGATGTTGCACGACTATGCTGTTTGGCTGACATGAAGTACTCAGACCAGCTTGCATTGGTGCACATGATGAACCCAAAAGCCTTTGAGATTCCATTGGTGATGGATACCTTTGGTCAACCACTTCGCCTTCTTTCTGACTCACAGGCATTTCTCAAAGTGGTCCCTAGAGGTATGCACTGTGAGGCCACAAGTCAGGGAGGAGTGTCCACCCCAACCCCCACCCCTTCCTCACCTCCATCCGAGCAGGTACCAGCATGAGGGCGTGCACCCTTACAGGATCATTGTACCAGTCGCCTGACCCTGGCTTCCCATAACTCACCTCTTCCTCCCTCTTCACCACCTGATGACTCCTCACAGTCTTCATGAGACAGGTATCATCGTGCATGACATCCTACCTCCCACACCCACTCACCAGTGCCACACTCCCACCACAACTACCACCATGAGTCACAAAAGCGTCACAGGGAGTATCAGGAAGATGTAAGTGGGAGTCATACACAGCTTCTGGTGTAAAGTTGGTAAAGAAAGTGTTAGGAGTAACCTGGGAGGTCTCCTGTTGGAAAGTGGGTCTCAGTTCGACCCAAGGGGACTGGAGTTGCCTGGTGGGGAGTCAAAGAGTAAGGTGAAAACTGTGAAAACATGCCCTGAAAGTCCAAAGAAGAGTCGAGATAATGTTTACTGAGTGTCTGGAAAGGGAGAACTAATATTCTGAGCCCTCAGTCTCAGAATTCTGTCTTTTTGTCTGTGGTAATGCATCTCTTATTTTTCTAAGTAGGTAGGCTGTACTCTAAGTGTGTGCACGGGCTTACATAAGCCACAACACGTGCCTACACAACTTCGAAACACTAAGTAAAAGATAAAATAAAAGTGTAGGGGAGAAAACCTAAGTAAAAACAATGAAATAAATGAAATAACCTAGTAGGGAGACTTCCCTCCCTACACTGGAGAGAAGGACCCACCACAGGTATGTTGTTACTCTGGCCATTCCACATCACAACTAACACAGTTGCAGTGTGGTGGAGTATGTCTATCGCAGCCCTCCTCATAAGAGACATCACCATTATCCCTCTGATGAAGATGACTATTCCTGCACATGCCATATCCACTACTGAGGTATGTAACATAACACTCTCTTATCCCCCATCATCACTAACTCTTTACATGGGTGCAGTGTTCATTGACAAAATCCTGCCCTATGGCATCTTGCTTCCCACTCATTCCCACAGCTATTTCTTTTTTAATACACCATACTTTCTGTTGACTAAGTTACGGATTGTTACTGACTCAACTCATACACATTCCTTCTTCTGCATGAAGCAGCTCTATAACTTGTGAGACATATGATACCTGTGGTGCTCAACCACCCTCCTTTACATTGATATGCACCTAATAGACCTAGTTGACTCTGTTTAAGTATACATTGTTAGCTGGAATGTTGGCAGTACTGTGATTCCGAACAATATATATGAAGTGCCTGCCCTAATGAGTGACTGATCACTGTCACTCCTCATCAATGCAAGAAGTTACTGCTACATGATCATTTCCTTGGCATTCAATCATCCTTCACAATCTATTGTTTGAAAATGGATAGAGTGCACATTAAAAAGGTACTGTTGCACACCACTACTTCCAGATTGTTGAAATATGCAGTGGAGAGGAAAAAGAGGGAAGATACAAAGATAACATAACAATTAAATAGTTCATCCTGTACATGCCCTGTTGGAGAATCCCCCAACCTAAAATAGAAAATCTACAAGTCCCACCTCCCCCTGGGGAATCTTCATTTCCCCCCTTGAGGAATCTCCATCCACCTGGGGGAATGTCCAACCCCCCTTGGGGAATCACCATGTCCCCCTGGGGAATCTCCAACCCACCGTGGGAAATCTCCAACTCACCATGGAGAATCTCCATGCCCCCCTGGGGAACCTCCAACACCCCTTGGGGAATCTCCATCCTCCCTCAAGGAATCTCCAACCTGTTGTGGAGGATCTCCATGCCAGCCAGGGGAATCTCCAACCCCCCTTGGGGAATCTCCAACCAGACATGGAGAATCTCCATGACTACCTGGGGAATCTCCAATGCCCTTTGCAGAATCTCCATGCTAGTCTGGGCAATCTCCATGCCTACCTGGGTAATCTCCAAAGCCCCTTGGAGAATCTCCATGCCCCACTGGGGAATCTCCAACCCCCCTTGGGGAATCTCCAACCTGACATGGAGAATCTCCATCCCTGCCTGGGGAATCTCCAACCCCCCTTGGAGAATCTCCAACATGGCATGGAGAATCTCCATGCCCCCCTGGGGAATCTCTGATCTGACATGGAGAATCTCCATACTATCATTCCACCCCCTTTGCAAAATTCAAACATCATGTCTCAGAACTACACAACCATGTATCTAAAAAATGTAAAACTTGCATAGCCTGGTAGGGATCCATGCAAGTAGTAATCTCTGATAGAAATGAAAACAAAATGTGAATTGTGGATCCTGCTGGAGTGATGCCAGTTTATGGTGCAAAATAACACAGAATTGCAAATGTTCCCATCTGCAAAGTGGGCAGGTGTCACATACTGTCACACCCTACTTTGCAACTCCAAAGCAAAGGCTATGACAATTCCAGATGGAGATGTAATTGAACGACCTGTGGACCATGACAACTCTGGGATGGCTATTTGAAAGACCCAGCAAGGTGGTAATACTAGGGGTGCTCAGGTGTGATCTGACTTCACTTGACAACATTGGTTTGATTCTTATATAAATTTCAAACACATTCAATCCCCATTTCGTTCATCTGCATCTGCATACCTTCTCATTTACCTATTAATGAGTTTGTTTGGCAGTCATGTGGAGCTAGAAGATCAGACTTGCAGCATACAGCATAATAACCTGATACACCATGATCAAACTGCATACTCAAGGCTCTGCACCATTGTGTGACTTCATTCTGCAAGAGCTCTCTATGTTACTGCCTCTATACCAATAGTCCAAGCACTTGCCAAGTGACTTTAATCCCCTAGTGTTGGCATCACTACAGTGTGCATGATGGAGGTCAGGCCTGAAAAAGGGGTTGTTGAAACTCTTGGAACTGGCATTGAACTAATACATCACCACCTAGAGTGTTTCAGCTGAGAAGTCAACCAAGAATAATTGTGTGCCATTTGTCATTTCATGAGGTCCATCTATCATTCTTGCTCACTGTGGATGCCTTAACACAACTTTTCAGTATGATCATTGGCAACCTGGGTTCAAAAAGGCACTGAGTGACTCTCTGCCTGGTAGAGTATATAATCCCCCCTGCTTGCCATCATGCCATGAGGCCCTTGCTTGATGGACACATGCCTTGATGGACACATCCCATCAAGAGTACCAGCAGCTGTCCTAGGATACATCAGCAAAACCCTGGGTTTGGTATAGAGGCACAGACCCACAAATGGTACAGATTTTCCACAGACCAAGTACAGACCCTACAGACACTAGAGACCCCATGGACCCACAGACACCACAGATGTAAACTTTGATTTGCCCATATCTGATCCAAAAATAGACATATTGATGAGATAATCATACTGACATGATCATGACATCATACACTACAACTTTCATTATGACATCATAACTGTACAGCCACTTTTTTATTTAGAACTTTGCAAATATCTCACCCAAAAAAGGAGATATTACTAAGGTAAAAATATTCCCATGGTCCTGTGATCATAGGCTACAACTTTTGGCATGACATTGTGGCTGTACAATTACTCTGTGTGGTAGAATTGTAGACTGGGCTGTGCTAGCTACTAGTGGGAGTCAACTTCGAAGTCTGTGCACAACATGTGGGTGGAGTTTCAATCTGAGTTTTAAAATTTGTAGAGGTGTGTGCCACACAACCCACACAGCTGGCTTCAAAAGTTGCTGAGAAAAGGATATTTAAGCCCAGCTCACTCCCACACTGCATCTCTTTCCACTACCACCACCATCCCTCTTCCTCACCATCATCTTCATTGTTGTCCCTCCCTCACCACCCTCCTTTCCTACCACCACCCTTATGGTGGGTACCCTCTCCCTACTAATAGTAATAAGTGACCACTTAGTATAGATATGTATATCCTTGTACCTTGACTTGTAATTTAGGTGGCTTATGATAATATGATTCAATTATTGGTCAACTACAACATATGTGAGTGGTGAGAATCTGTAGTACTGAAACAATCTGGGGTAGGTCTGTACAGGTCTGTACAGATATGGATATGTGTACAGACCTGTACAGGGGGGGACCTGTCTGTGGGTCTGTGGTCTGTAGAGACCTGTATAGAGGGGGGTGGTTTTGCTGATGTATGACACACTGTGCAAATCAATCACCAGTATTGTTAACTGAGTCTATGTAGCCAACATTGACCAAGTCATTTCCAAACTGTGCTCAGAACATGTCACACAAGGACAAGAGTTAGTTGCATGCAGTGTCATGAAGGCTCAGGCAGCCAGCTTTTCCCTTCACACTGGTATTTGCAGCTCTGGTGGCAATAATCAACACAAAACCTTCCTCAGGTGGGAGAACTTGCCTCAACCAGTGTGGCTCATTGGCCACTTTCGATGTGCATTTACAATAAGCATAACTAGAACCTAGGCCTCAAACCTCTTTCTGCCCAATTCAGACCATTGAAACCATATTAGACAGACTGTCTACCATTCTTCGCCAACCTTCCTCCATTACCCCATCAACCACACTATCACAACCGAACTATTGCACTGCAAACTCTGTCTTGAACTCCTGGGGGCAGCTCTACTGAGATTGCAGCTAGATGCATGCATGAATTGGATTAACCCTGATTCAGCTCAAAGAAGCAAGTACTATTATCTCATTTACTGCAAGATTTGTCATGACCATGTCCCCCCTCAGTTCAATTGAGTTCATTGACATGATCATATGTTGTTCACAAGAGCATTCTTTACTGTGCCTTTCATGGCTTCATTGGAAACAATTTAGTTGCCTCAGTCACATTTGGATGGAGCATATTGAACAAACATCCAGTGGCTACTACCATACCATTCATCAATATGAGACTGACTGACTGTGCAATTGCATCGTTGTTTGGACACATGTTCTCCAACAATGCCATCTCTGGGTCAGCCTTGGTTCCATCAAGGACCACATGACATTGACTTCCCATATTTTCATCAAGCTGATGTGCAGGAAATGACAGAGAGTATGGGCTTGAAGGTGCTTATAGAGCAGTTCCAGGGCCAGGAAATAATGGTGGCCTGTCAGGATATGTTCTCAATGGATGACTTGAAGAACACTCACTTCTCCATCAACTGCTTCACAAGTATGAAGATCAGTATCCTGATGGAGCAGGTGAGAGAGTACCTCAGGCTAAGTTTCACTGAGGCCTCCCAGAATGCCCCATGTCTCATCATGGAATAATGCCATGTGCTACCCAAGCAGGAATCCTCAGACTCAGACATGGCATCAAATGCCACCAACTGACCTTTCAGTTCCTGACAGTGTACCCAATGCTCACCTACTCCATAGAGGGATTACAGCAAGGAAAGTTGTCGGGGTCCCATCTAGATCCCTGACAGCTCATGTGATTATGTGGGAAGGCAAGACTCACCATCCCCACTGCCACTATGATTCACCTCTGCCTGCACCATGGAGAATGGTAGAGAACTGATGAATATGAATGATACAGGAGGGATATTGCAGCTATGCAAAGGGAGCGAGATAGAGACTACTATTTGAGCAATGATGAGGTGACAGTTATAGGGATTGCTCTCCAAGTCTAAGGCAAGGTTCTCCAAGTCCAAGGTGTCAAAGGTTGGGCGAGAGAGATTATGATGATTGAGAAGATACTGTGAGGTGTTATCACTAACTACCCACCAAAAAAAATACCTTTGCCTCCCACCATTTCTGCAACATCCTCAACAGGGGAATTATCAGCCTGCTGAATGCAGTGCTTGTGCAGGTCTTGGAAGCCAATACATGCATACCAGATGGTTTGGACCTTGTGGAGCATGAGGAGCAAACTACCCACAACATATGTCTCGAAGAGGATTTACAGATTTTGCTTCTACATCTGCATGTTTCTTGAACATCTTGAAATAGCAGGCACAGATGGGCACAAGTAGATCGTCATGGCCATCATAAACACTGGAGCAATTGTTGATGGTGTGGTGTTTTACACAGGATCAGTGGGATTGGTGCTGGTTATGAAGGTGCTGAGGTTACCCCTGTCTGAGTCAGGGGTCACTTGCAATCAGGATTGACTATTGGCAAGAAGAATACTGGGATAGAGGAGCACTGCTACAGAATCTGTTCACAGGTTGACAATGTCATTGATATCGACATGAGGGGTGGAGGAGATGTCAGAAGGGTGTGCAAATGATGATGAGGATGCTGGAGAAATAAGAATTCAAGGTATTATGTATGTTGACTGTGCTTTCATGCTGTGCACTGACAGGATATCTGCATAGTTTATTGAAGTTGGCACACTATCCCTCTGTTAAGTTTGGTCCTACTCTGATGATCTCTGATGCTCACAGAGGCTGGGGGACATTATACAAAGGTAGCCTGATGTTGACTGACAGATTCTGACAGTGGCCAAAAGGTGGCCAACAGTTGAGACAGAGGTTTGGGAGAGGGCATTTGGTTCAGCTCATGTGCTGCCCCCTTGTATGAGCCCAGCCCTGGGATTTTGGAGAGAGGGAAGAGTCAGGGATAATCCAACACAGAACTCAGAGGCTGGTCAAAGACCACAGAGGAGGGAACTAAGGTGATATTCATACTGAAGAACCACCACTGAGTGTGGCAGGCTTATATACAGTACATGTGCCATCAAGGTGGTACAGTATTGGAACATTGGAATTAACATATGGAGTACAGTAAATTTTCAAGGGGTAGAGATGTCAGAAAACTTCAGGCAGAGTGTGTAAGTATGGACAGCAGAGGTGAGGGATGGGATAAAGACAGAGCATATAAAAGGGCAAGTACAGAATGGAGTTGCCTCAGAGTGCTCACCAATAGCCAATTAGATGGTAGGCCCAAAGCCTAATTGCAGAAGCAGCCCTGCAGTGTGCCATATGGTGCATCATGCCTAGACTGGCCCATCAACCCAAAAGGAAGTTGACCCCTAAGACATGAGGGGGAGTCACCTGACCAGGAGGTAATGGTAGTGAGATGGAATAGGTAGCAGTGGAATTAAGCTATAGTTGGAGATAGTTCAGATAGGGCAGGAAGTGGTTGGAGACATGGTGGGCAGTGTTGTCAGTACTGGGTGGTCATGATGGGGGTGTATAAGGGCCATCCTTATGGGGGTATCATTTGTGGAAGGTGGTGATGAGCTTGGAGGTGTGTTCTAATTCAGTGGCTAGAAGCCATGAAGTCTCTTCATCAGTGCCTTCATACCCAGCCCAGTGGACCTTGTAACTTAGCCAACAGCAACGATGGCAGTCTATCTTCGAGTCAAGGATCTCTGATATTTCATACTCGAGCTCGGCATCAACATCGACCAGTGGAGGTGGCAATTGATGCCAATTTGGGAAGGGGTTGGCTGAGGCAGGTTCTAACTGGGATATATGCAACACAGGGTGTACCACATGCATGCTCATTGTCATTTCCATGCCTCCGTTCTAGCCCTCCACATTTCAACGGCCCCTTCCCACTCCGCTCCACACGTGTCCGCCCGCCCTAACACCTGTACAGTGCGTTTCCACCCCACTCTCTGTCGGACCCCATCGGCCACTGTCAGGGCCGTCATGTGATTGGTGCCTCTCAGTCAGGTGACACCTTCCCCCTTCTCAGGGGTCACCTTCCTTTTGGGTCAACAGGCCAGCCTAGGCACGGTGCAGCTACTGCACCATATGGGTCGGCACAGGGTCGCTATTCATTTAGGCTTTCAGTCCAACATCTGATTGGTTATCGGTGAGCACTCCGAAGACACTCCATCCGTACTATTCCTTTTAGATGTTTCTTCTTTGTCCCATCCTTCACCTCCATCGTATGTACCCATTCTCTGATTGAAGTTTTTTGACATTTCTACCCCTTGAAAATTTACTGTATTCTGTATGTCAGTTCCAACGTTCCGATACTGTACCACCTCGACGGCGTGCCTACTGTATATAAGCCCGCCGCACTCAGTGGTGTCTCCTCAGTACAAATATCAACTTAGTTCTCCCTCTTCTGCGGTCTTCGACCAGCCTTCTCGGTCGTCTGTCGGATCTCCCCCGACTTCTCTCTCTCTCTAAAATCCGAGGGCTGCGCTCGTACAAGGGGGCAGCGCACGAGCTGAACCCGACGCCCTCTCCCGAACCTCCGTCACACATGTCAGCCACCCTTCAGCCCTCGGCACTCTCTGTCGGCCTTCATCGGCCAACCCTCGGTCAACATCGGCCAACCTTCGGACATGTCCCCTGGCCTCTGTGAGCGTCAGAGATTGTCGGAGTAGGCCTGGACTTGACACTCATCACCAAAATTGTCAAACTCTGCTATTCCCTGATAAGGAATATAATTCAGTGTTCCTTGTGGTGATCTTCACCTCTTTTCTCAACTAATTTCCTTTTAAATGGGCTCTTACTTACTACCATTCGATTCCCCATCTCATTTGCTACTTGCTACTTCTTTTCCCAGCTTTCTAGGCTTATTTCTACAATTGTGGCGCATCAGCCACTCTTTGTTTACCTTTGTTTACCTAGAAGCGAACTTAGTGTAGCTGAGTCCAGTGCTGAGATCCCTTAGTCACTCACACTGGACTCTAGGTACTGTGTACCCTTATACCTCACTCAAATCCATAGTCACTCACACTGGACTCTAGTCTGGTATATTCCCTAGCTCCCTAGAGCTTTAGGAGTCAATTAGGTTCCCCTAGGAACCCCTTTTACCCCTCTGCTGCTAACATTCAGGGGGCTGGCTGTGCCACTGATGCACCATGTCTCGGTCTGGCAATATCGTGCTTCTCCATGTGTCCTGCTGATCTCTGAGCCAACAACAAAGTATCTATTGATCGAAACTAGCACCTGGTGCTCACCAGCCACTATATGATACCTACCACACATTCTCATACATATCAACGGATATATACATCACCAGAAATGTACTGCCATTGACTTGCAAATTACCATTACACTGCACTTTGGTAGTGAAATATAATTACAGTTTTACATTACTCGTACCAGAACAGGGAGGACAATAGGGGGAATAAGGCTGCTGTCCACAGTAAGTGTGATCTACACCAGCCTCACCAAAAATGGAGTGAACATCTCTGCCAGGCAAGGTGGCAGCATATTTCCCAGCCTTGTGGTAGTGTATTTTGGTAATCATTGGTCTACACACACTGTGAGATATGATCACAAGTGAGATGTATGGTGTACAGCTTGCAGGAGGCCTTGGAGAGTGGGGTTTCTGCCCAGTACCTGCATGTGCTGCCATCATCATCTGGACTTGGCTGACTTGATTAGGTCATCCACACTGATGCAGTGAGGTCCTCAATTTCCAAGTCCAGAGCCTACTCTATATATTTAACACATTGATACATGTACTATTTGTATTGTGGTTAGTGGTTGATGTCACTATAATCTTTGTAGTGGCACTACCTTAATGCTTGCATTCAAATCCTTGCCTCTGCTTTATTTTTAACTAATTCTGTTCTGACTTAGCCATCTGTAGCCAACTACACCATTTTGATTTCACACCAGTATCACTTGTATACAATTTATTTTTCTTTCAGTATGGATCTGATACCCACCAACTGGCAGTGTAGACAATCATGGTTACCAGTTACCAGTCACAGACCATTGTGTAAATACCTGCTGTGTGTCAAGTTTGGGCCTACGGGTTCAGCTCATGTGCTGCCCCCTTAAGGGTATGAGCCCAGCCCTCAGATTTCAGTGATAGAGAAGAGTCAGTATTAAGCTGACAATGGAGGAGAAGGCTGTTCAAAGACTGCAGAGGAGGTAACTAAGTTGATATTCATACTGAAGAGACACCGCTGAGTGCAGCAGGCTTATATACAGTGGTCACGCCATCGAGGCGGTAAGTATCAGAATGATGGAACTAACATACAGAGTACAGTAAAATTTCAAGGGACAGAAATGTCAGAAAATTTCAGTCAGGGTATGAGCACAGAAGATGGAGGTGAGGGATGGGACAAAGAAAAAGTATCTAAAAGGAATAGTGCAGAACAGAGTGTCTTTGGAGCACCCACCAACAACCAATCAGACAATAGGCCGAAAGCCTAAACAGGAAGTGACCCTGCATCATACTATGCAGTGCAGCAGCTGTGCCATACCTAGACTGGACTGTTGACCCAAAAGGAAAGTGACCCCTAAGTCAAAGGGAGGATGTCACCTGACCAAGAGACACTAGTCACATGGTAGTGCTGACAGAGGCCAACAGGGTCTGACAGAGAACAGGATGGGAACATGCCATACAAGTGCTAGAGCAAGTGGATAGGGGCAGAGCAGAGCAGAGGAGAACTGGTGACAATGCAGGACAGGCCAGGACAGAGGCACAGGCATGACAGTATCCCCCCCTTAAGGCCTGAACCCCTGAAGGCCATAGGGTGGTGTGGCCAGAGCAACATGAGGCCTGATTTTGTAATTGGCTGCAGGCCATGAGGTGGGGCTGATTGCCACAATGGGGTTGTATTGGAGACTGAATGGTCCATATATAAGGCATACCTTGACCGCTAAACCCTCTTCCCCCATCTTTCCTTTACCCTTTTTTCATGTCTCAACAACAGAGTTCTAGCTGACAACCCACTGACATGCCAGCCCAGGACTGGGCCCAAGTCCCTGACATGGACCTTGAGGTCCACATGAGCGACTCGGAGGGGACCAAGCAGGCCAAGGAGGCCGAAAAAGGTAGGTGGGAGGCGCTGAGAAAGGAGAAATGGGCTGAGGCCCATCGTCAGAGAGAACGACAAGAGCAGGAGGAGTGTGAGAGGCAGGAGTGCAAAGAGTTTGCAGATTGAGAGAGACAGGAGGCAATAGAGGCGGCACAGCAAGCAGCAGCAGTGGAGGCAGAGGCTGCGTGACAAAGTGTCACAAAGGACAGAGGTAGAGTGGGCAAACTGTGGGCCCAGAGTTGGGCCTCATCGGCAGGTGGGTAAGTAGTCCTTGCCTTTGAGGACTGACCAACTGACAACCATCACAGGCCCCAGCTGACCCCAGTGTTCAGCCCAATAACTGGGGCCCAAATCAGGATGATGGTGGCTTCCCCCCCGTTCATGGCAAGGCTGCCATGCGATGGGTGCCAACAACAAAGTGAGGTAGGTGAGTGCCGAGTGGTGGCTGGTGGTCAGTCATGTGGCCCATGCAGGAAAAGAAAAAAGAAGTGCAGTTGGGCCATGACAGAAGACAACAAGGGTATGGCAGGTGGGTCCAGGAAGTGTGCTGGGATGGGAGGTTCATGGGGTAGTGGGAGGAAGAAGGGCTGGACCACTGATGAGGACAACAAGGACGAAATAGAGGAGGTGCCAGCGCCAGCAGTACCTCAGTGTTTGTGCCTGGTCAGGGAAGCATCGGAGTTGGGTGGGTCAGGTCAGAGGGTGCCCGAGAGGTTGTACAACGAGCAGATGCTTGTGGTTCATGTGAGCAGCAAAGAAGTAAAGGGATCCCTAGGGGGATCCTAATCGACTCCTAAAGCTCTAGGGAGCTAGGGGAATAACCAGACTAGAGTCCAGTGTGAGCAACCATAGATTAAATAGAGATATGAGGGTACACAGTACCTAGAGTCCAGTGTGAGCAACCAAAGGTGTCAACACTGGACTCAGCTACACTAAGTGTGCTTCAAAGTAAACAACAGTAAACAAAGAGTGGCTGATGTGCCACAACACTAGGAATTGGCCTAGAAGGCTGGGAAAAGAAGTAGCAAGTAGCAAATAAGAAGGGGAATCAAATGGTAGTAAGTAAGTGACCATGTGAAAGAGAGAAAGCGAAGATAAGAGGTGAAGATCACCACAAGGAACAGTTCAAGGGAGACAGGTGGTAGTGATGGAGCTGATGGTGGCAGCAATGGAGCAGGTGGTAGTGGCAATGGAGGTCCAGGCTGTCACCATGCAGGCCTATATGTAAGGCACATGACAGCATTCCTGCCATGGCCCTTAGTAGGATGGGCTGGGGTGGTCCCAGGCAGAGTTGAGTCAGGCATTGGGGGGAGTTGGTCAGGCATTGAACAGAGTGAGTCGGAAGTAACAGAAGAGCCTGAGGAGAGTGGGAGTGAGGGTATCAAGGATGTGGAGGGTGAAGAGGATATGCAAGAGTAGGGTGTAGTAGAGATTTTTTTTTTGTGTAAATTGTGTACAGTACTAGAATTTTAGATGTGTGTTCATTGTTGGAGGAAATGAAGTGTAAATCCTGAAGGTAACTTGGAGGAAAAGCAGAGGGAAAGTTGGAGTGAGGTGGACAAGTAGCAGTGGGTATGGGAGATGATTGGGAAGTGATCGGAAACATGGCAGAGGGAGTCAGGGCTGTCAGGTGGTCATGTCAGGGGTGTATACACACCAGCCTTGTGGGGGTATCATTTGTGGAAGGCAGTGACGAGTTTGGGGGCATGTTCCAACTCAGTGGCTAGAAGCCACAAAGTTTCTTCGTCAGTGCCTTCATAACCGGCCCAGCAGACCTTGTAGCTTAGCCAGCAGCAACAATGGTGGTCTATTTTGGAGTCGAGGATTCTTGATATCTCGTACTCAAGTTCACCATCAACATCAACCAGTGGAGGTGGCAGCTGATGCCAATTCAGGACAGGGTTGGCCAAGGCTGGTTCCAACTGTGACACATGGAACACCGGATGTACCAAGCACATGCTGTCAGGTAATTTTAGGGTGACGGAATGTGTACTGGGTCGGGCTATGATATCAAAGGGGCCTAGATACTTCTTGGAGAGTTTGTTGGATGGTCAAGTAGAGTGGAAGTACCTGGCCTTGACAAAGGCCCAATTGGTCGCCAACATTGAACTCCAGTGGAGGTATGCACTTAGCATTGGTGGGACCCTGGTAGCGCTGCAGCACTGCAGCCATTTCGGAGCAGAGGAAGTCATGGAGGGCAGAGAGGTCCATAATGGATCAGTTGGCACAAACTGGGGTGAAATCACCTCCCTATCCACCATATCTCGCAGCCAGAACCACCGCAAATCCAACTGCTTCATCCTCTCATGATGCTCTGGGTGTTTTGCCACTTGGATCGCAGATTGGTTGTCAATTCGCAGTACAGAGGGCTGGGAGACAGCGAAGCCCATCTCCTGAAGCAGTTTGCGAAGCCAGACCACCTCCTTGCCAGCCTCCACTGCAGCGATATACTCTGCCTCAGTTGAGGACAATGTGACGATGCCCTGCAGCTTGGAGCTCCATGAAATGGCGCCAGTGCCCATCTTGATGAGATATGCACCAGTAGACCGACCAGTATCCTTGCAACCACCATGGTATGCGATATCAGGTCTAGTGGTGGTGGCAAGGTACATCAGTGCGCCAACAGCTCCCTGATAATCGAAAGAACGCATCTGGGCAGCTTCCTCTCGAGTCTGAGGACAGTGGTCACGAGTTAGGCGCAATCCTGGGTCCATGGGAGTTGAAACTGGCTTGCAATCAGCCATACCAAAGCGATCGAGGATATCGAGGCAGTACTGGCGCTGGGAAAGGGTGATGGAACGATTGGCACGGTCTCGGTCGATTTTGATGCCTAGGAGCTGAGCAGTAGGGCCTAGGTCGCGCAATTTGAAGTGCTTGCGCAGTGCTGAGATCATCTCCTCGATGGCAGAGAGAGATGTCGATGCAAAGGTCATATCATCGACGAAGACTGGTAGTATGATGCGCACATCACCTTTACACAGGATATAGATGGCTGCATCGGAGTAGGTCTGCTGGAAGCCAAGGGACTCGAGCACAGACCGCATTTTTCGATTCCAGCGATTACCACCCTGCTTGGTGCCATACAGCGCCTTCTGGAGCAGACAGACATACTTCCTGGAGTCCTTCTGGGCAAAACCCTCAGGCTGCTCCATGTAGACGTCACAGTCCATCTCCCCATTTAGGTAGGCATTGGAGACATCAACAGATTGCAGGTGGAGATCGTGGAGAGCTGCTAAAGCGAGGACGACTCGAATGGTAGGCATGCGAACGGTGGGAGCGAAGATCTCCAGGAAATCGAAGCCAGGTCGCTGATTAACTTCTAGGTAAACAAAGGTAAACAAAGAGTGGCTGATGCACCACAACTGTAGAAATAAGCCTCGAAAGCTGGGAAAAGAAGTAGCAAGTAGCAAATGAGATGGGGAATCAAATGGTAGTAAGTAAGAGCCCATTTAAAAGGAAATTAGTTGAGAAAAGAGGTGAAGATCACCACAAGGAACAAGATCACCACAAGGAACACCAAGAAGAGTATGACAGTGGCTATGAGTCTTATAATCTCAACATCAATGAGACTTCCATTGATGATGCCTCTCATTTCAAAGAATTTAATGATGATATCACTCCTGTACTGGTACTGGAACCAGTACCAGAAACAGTTGAGTATGTTGATAATGCTGCTCCAAATTCCACCATTAATATTCCCTGTCATTGTTCTGTCTGCCTGCAAACTGTAGACTGATTATGTTTATGGCTACTACCAGATCTTCCCACACAACATCAAAGTCAAACTGTGGAGAGGAGGAGATGGACATCTGCTGACTCAGGAGACCAAGCAGCTGATATTTCCAACTCCAATCCTGTGGATCATAGATCTGGAGGTAGAGTTCAAACTCCCATCACACACAGCACTGATATCACAAGAGTGGAACATGTATCACAAATTCATAAAAGCTCTAAGAAACCTAGGTGTAAAGATGGTGGAGTAACCATTTCTTTACAAGATTTTCATGCTTTGGTATCTGAGCATAGATATTCAGAGCTGGTATGATATATATGCTTACCTGATGATTATGATGTAGACACTATACCTTGGGGAGCCTCTGGTTTCTCCTACAGTGTTAATGATGATGCTTTTGACATCCTTGTGATTTGGAAACCAGTCACACAACTAACTTGGTAGCCAAGAACTATATGTGGATGTTAAACTCAGGGTGCACTGACCATGTCACTCCTTGTTGGACTGATTTTATGACTTACAGAAGTTTTCCCACTCCTGCCTTCGGACATACCACTGGCAAAGAACCTGTATGCCTTCTAGGCAAAGGAACAATTGTACTACAACTAGAAAACCATTCATTCCTGACTTTATGAAATGTAACTCATGGAGACTTCTCCAAATGCCTATGTTCACAAAATTGTTTATTACAATGAGGCTATACAAGCCATGCAACAATGAGACATGACTCATGGTGATCCATACTCCCAATGGTCATGTTGTTCTCAAGGCAGATGCCTTGTCTACCTTGCAGTTGCACTGGTTCTATGGAACTCTGATCCATTCCTCCAGTGCTTTCAAGACTGTAGACCTAGGGATGCTGTCTGAAGACAAATTTATTCTTTGGCATAATCGCCTTGGACATTCAGGCTTGTCTGTTATCAAAAATCGTTTACACCATTTTTCTGAGTTTCCTGCTGAGCTAATTGTGAAACCCTTACCCACCTGTTGTGGTTGTGCCTCTAGCAAAATGGCATCTGATCTGTTTCATGCATTGTCCAAACAAGCTGGTCAACCACTCAAGCTTATTCATGCTGACTTACTTGAACTACCCATGGAGTCTTACTACCTGAGTCATTATCTTTTTACACTGCTGGATGATTACTCCTCCTTTGACTTTTGCCTTTACCTCTGACTTAAATCTGATATGTTATCTCACTTCTGCAATTGGTTATCCATCGTTGAATGCCAGACTGGTTGTCTTTTAAAGACTTTCTGTTCACATCAAGGGGGAGAATTTATGGGAGATGCATTTAAATTGCTCCTCAACTCCAAGGGTATCATTCATGAGTTGTCAATAGCAGATCAACCCCAACAAAATGGATGAGCAGAACATTTTAATAGGACCCTTCTTGAAAAGGATGGATGAATCCACCATCATGCATGTGTTCCTAAACATTTTTGGAACTTTGCTTTTGATGCCACCCTACATGTTTACAATCAGACTCCACTGAGGTGATCCCTTTGGAAGACTCCCTGTGAACTTTTTTTAGGCAAGAAACCTGACATATCATACTTCTGAGTATTTGGATGTTTAGCCTATGTTTGGATTCCTAAAGACTAATGAAAAGATAAATTGGAACCTCATGCCCTTGAGATGGTTTTCCTCAGGTATGAACCAAACACCAAAGGCTATTATTGTTTCCTTCATGGTCAAAAACTTGTAATTGCTAGAACAGTGAAATTTGCCAACAATGTTTTTCCTTTCTATAGTATGGATGGAAATAAGGAGAACAAATCTGATGACTCTGACCTTATCCCTGTGACAGACTGGCCGGAGAATGTCAAGTTACCCATCAATGACTGGATGGATAATGGGCCTGATCACCCTGTGGATGAGAGACCCCAATCTCAACCACCAAGTCCACCTTATAATGACCCACCACAGAATGGCAGAGACCAGGATGCAGGACCACCACATCAACTGCCCAGAGACAAGTCTAATGGGGCAAATCCATGTACCAATCAACAGCCACCATCAGCAAAACCCCCCCCCCTCTATACAGGTCTGTACAGACCGCAGACCCACAGACAGGTCCCCCCCTGTACAGGTCTGTACACATATCCATATCTGTACGGACCTACCCCAGATTGTTTCAGTACTACAGATTCTCACCACTCACATATGTTGTAGTTGACCAATAATTGAATCATATTATCATAAGCTACCTAAATTACATGTCAAGGTACAAGGATATACACATCTATGTATACTAAGTGGTCACTTATTACTATTAGTAGGGAGAGGGTACCCACCATAAGGGTGGTGGTAGCAAAGGATGTTAGCAGCAGAGGGGTAAAAGGGGTTCCTAGGGGAACCTAATCGACTCCTAAAGCTCTAGGGAGCTAGGGAGTATACCAGACTAGAGTCCAGTGTGAGTGACTATGAATTTGAGTGAGGTATAAAGGGTACACAGTACCTAGAGTCCAGTGTGAGTGACTAAGGGATCTCAGCACTGGACTCAGCTACACTAAGTTTGCTTCTAGGTAAACAAAGGTAAATAAAGAGTGGCTGATGTGCCACAACTGTAGAAATGAGCCTAGAAAGCTGGGAAAAGAAGTAGCAAGTAGCAAATGAGATGGGGAATCGAATGATAGTAAGTAAGAGCCCATTTCAAAGGAAATTAGTCGAGAAAAGAGGTGAAGATCACCACAAGGAACAAAGGAGGGTGGTGAGGGAGGGATGATGACAAAGATGATGGTGAGGAAGAGGGATGGTGGTGGTAGTGGAAAGAGATGCAGTGTGGGAGTGAGCTGGGTTTAAATATCCTTTTCTGCTTACCTCAGCAACTTTCAAAGCCAGCTGTGTGGGTTGTGTGGCACACCTCTACAAATTTCAAACTCAGATTCAAACTCCGCCAAAAAAGAAAGTTGTAGCCTATGATCACAGGACCATGGGAATATTTTTACCTTAGTAATATCTCCTTTTTTGGGTGAGATATTTGCAAAGTTCTAAATAAAAAAGTGGCTGTACAGTTATGATGTCATAATGAAAGTTGTAGTGTATGATGTCATGATCATGTCAGTATGATTATCTCATCAATATGTCTATTTTTGGATCAGATATGGGCAAATCAAAGTTTAGATCTGTGGTGTCTGTGGGTCTGTGGAGTCTGTAGCACTTCAGTCACCCCCCTAAGGGGACCTATTAGGTTGACATATTCTTATAGATGTTTATACCTAAGAGGTGTCAACTGCCTGGGTATTCCCAGCTGCAACTGGAGATTCTCCAGAGCTGACATATCAAGGGATTTTCTCCAGCACTATTATATCTGGGCCACCAATATTACAGAGTTCCTGGGGTCCATGTTGGACTTTCTCCAACCTACATAGGGCCTCCTGCTGGGGGTCATTGGGCTTTCCCCAGCACAAATGGACCCTCTTCCAAGGGGGTGGTGGGACTTTCTCCAGCATAAATAGACCTCTTCCTAGGGGGTGATGGGACTTTCTCCAGCATGAATGGACCTCTTCCTACATGTTCTGGGACTTTCCCCAGGCTTTCTCCATGCTAAATGAACCTAGTTATGGCATTCCTCCAACCTAAATATGCCTATCCCCAGGATGTCTGGGACTTTCTCCAGGCTAGATAGACCTAGCTGTGGAATTTCTGTGGCCAAAACAGACCTCTTCCTAGGCTGTTTCTGAATTTTCCCCAGGATAAATGGACTCTGGCTATGGGATATCTCCAGTGCAATTAGACATCTTCCCAGGTACTGTGGGACTTTCTCCAGGGTGAATATACCTAGCTGTGGAATTTCTGCAGCAAAAACAGACAATTCTGGGTTGTTTCTGGGTTCCCCCAGGGTAAATAGACCACTTTCAGAGGGAATTTGGGGACAGGATGGTCAAATTGGGGTGGAGGATCTCCAGGGAGACACTTGGAGATTCCCCAGGGCAGTCAAATGGGATTGGAGATACTCCAGGGTGGTCATATGGGGTTGGAGATGCTCCAGGGTGGGCAGTTGGAGATTCCACAGGGTGGTCAAATGGGAATGGTGAATCTCCAGGGGGACACTTGGAGATGCCCCAGGGTGGTCCAATGGGTTTAGAGATTCTCTGGGGAGACACTTGGAGATTCCCCAGGGTGGTCATGGGGTTGGAGAATATCCAGGGGGACACATGGGGATTCTCCAGTGGGTCCAAGGGGGTTGCTATGGGGTTGGACATTCCCCAGGGGGGCAATTGGAGATTCCTCAGGTTGGTCAAGTGGGATTGGAGATTCTCCAGGGGGGACAGTTGGAGATTCTCCAGGGGAACATTTGGAGATTCCCCAGGGTGGTCAAATCAGGTTGGAAATTCTCCAGGAGGGCAGTTGGAGATTCTCCAAGGGGACATTTGGAGATTCCCCAGGGTGGTCAAATGGGGCTGGAGATTCTCCAGGGGGATACTTGGAGATTCCCCAGGGTGGTCAAATGGGGTTGGAGATTCTCCAGGGGGGCAGTTGGAGATTCTCCAAGGGGACATTTGGAGATTCCCCAGGGTGGTCAAATGGGGCTGGAAATTCTTGAGGGGGACACTTGGAGATTCCCCAGGGTGGTCAGATGGGACTGGAGATTCTCCAGGGGAACACTTGGAGATTCCCCAGGGTGGTCAAATGGGGCTGGAGATTCTCCAAGGGGACATTTGGAGATTCCCCAGGGTGGTCAAATGGGGTTGGAGATTCTCCAGGGGGACTGTTGGAGATTCTCCAAGAGGACATTTGGAAATTCCCCAGGGTGGTCAAATGGCACTGGAGATTCTCCAGGGGGACACTTTGTTCCTTGTGGTGATCTTCACCTCTTATCTTTGCTTTCTCTCTTTCACATGGTCACTTACTTACTACCATTTGATTCCCCTTCTTATTTGCTACTTGCTACTTCTTTTCCCAGCCTTCTAGGCCAATTCCTAGTGTTGTGGCACATCAGCCACTCTTTGTTTACTGTTGTTTACTTTGAAGCGCACTTAGTGTAGCTGAGTCCAGTGTTGACACCTTTGGTTGCTCACACTGGACTCTAGGTACTGTGTACCCTCATATCTCTATTTAATCTATGGTTGCTCACACTGGACTCTAGTCTGGTTATTCCCCTAGCTCCCTAGAGCTTTAGGAGTCGATTAGGATCCCCCTAGGGACCCCTTTACTTCTTTGCTGCTCACAGGTTATGAGCCCCACGCTCTAAGCCCCATATCGCAACACCCGCTACTCCAATCGACTCCAAACTTTCACCATCGATTTCTACGGCCCTGATAACCCTAGGCGGCCTATTTTCAAATTCGGAATCCATCCACATCGTGACCAACAGCACCTGTTGCTTTTCCACCCCTAATCCCCAACATCGGCTTCTCCAGCCTCTCCCATCAGTCCTTCGACTGTCAAAACACCTCGCTTCGACTCACAAGGTTCAGAGCTCGTGCCACACCAAGTTTCAGCTTGATCTGTTGGGTAGAAAGCGAGATATAACACTGGAAAGTTAAAGGGGGCTATCAGTGGGCACATACTCATACTCGAACCCTTCATATCTCATCATCCACTGCTCCGATCTTCGCGATTCAACTTTTGCCGAGTTCTCCACATCGAGAGCTTTCGCCC
Source organism: Pisolithus sp. B1 (assembly GCA_024663435.1). Lineage (NCBI taxonomy): Eukaryota > Fungi > Basidiomycota > Agaricomycetes > Boletales > Pisolithaceae > Pisolithus > Pisolithus sp. B1. Next base: position 82,431 of record JANFAA010000049.1, read on the forward strand.
GATACCCTTTAGAAAAATTTTCACCGACGTGATCAGTTGCCATCAACACATATTTGCGCACAGACCAAGGTGTCCCTCTCTCGACTTCTGGCCTATCAATCTGCCCTAAATCCTATATCATTCGACTCCTCTTGATCTCCTCTGTTCATATATACCACCCTCGAAGTCATCTATTGCTATCTTCGCTCGCCATCATCGATCTTTGTTTCCCACACATCGACCATGTACTCTGAACAAACCCCTCGCATTAAACCCCTCAATGGGACCAACTACTCGACCTGGAGCGAAGAGATGAAGGCCTTCCTTCGTTCCAAAGGCCTCTGGAGGCTTGTTGCTGGCACTGAGGCTCGCCCCAACACTCCTGGAGATGACCAAGACAAGTGGGATGCGAAGGCAGACAAGGCTGCAGGTGAAATCATGCTAGCTTTGGAAGCTGACCAGAGAGTGCACATTAGGACTGTCCAAGACGATCCTGTTGCTGCCTGGAATGCCCTGGCCACCCTCTATGTCCAACAGCGCCCTGGTGCTCGGTTTGCTGCCTATGACGAGTTCTTCAGCATCAGAAAGCGAGAGGACGAGTCCCTGACCTCCCTGACAGCTAGGATCGAGCAAGCCATGCTCAAGATCCAAGAGTTGCGCCCTCAGCAGTTCACACTGTCCTCCTTGGACGATGAACTCGTCTGTATGGCCATGGTTCGTGCTCTACCCTCGGAATACTCGCATTTTACCTCTTCCCTGCTCCTACTCTCGTCCTTGGACAAGTCTACTATCAAGTCTGCATTTATGGCCGAAGATATCAACAGGAAACCTCGTGCTGAAGTGGCTGGCACATCTGGGGACTCTGCACTCGCTGCCAGCGGTGCTAGGACCTGTGGATGTGCCCAAAGCAACCCCTGCTCCTTCTGTGAGAGACCTGGGCACTGTGAACACATGTGCTTTGCCAGACAGCGAGCCAAGGATGCCCACAAGGCCTCTAAGCGCAAAGGGAAAGGTAGGAAGGCGAACCAGGCTCAGGAATCGCCCTCTAGTTCCACAACCTCACCTGCCACCCCTAACAACTCAGATCCTGCCTCAGCGACTGCCAAGGCTGCCATTGCGCACAGCTCTGCGCTCGATGACCACCCTGAAGGAGCTGGAAATGCAAGTCTTCGCCTCTCTGCCTCCCCTTGCCCCTCCAAACTCGATGCTGATGATCACTGGACTGCAGACACTGGGGCCACTTCTCATATGACCCCACATCGCCACTGGCTGCGAAATTATACCCCAAAACGCGTCCCCATCCGCCTAGCTGACAATACCATCGTCTACTCAGCTGGGATCGGTTCTGTGGTCTTTCATCCAGTGATAGAGGGCAAGGGAGTGAGGGCAGTCGAGTTTAGAGGTGTCCTGCATGTCCCAGACCTTAAATCAAATCTCCTCTCGGTCCTGTATTTAACTCGCCACTCTGGCTTCATAGTAAACATCGATTCTGTGCACATGGCCTTCTCTCGCCCTCCTGGGGATCCCCTATTCGTTGCCAGCATCTCAGACAGCAACACTGCACTCCTGGATGGCACTACCATTCCTTTCAGTCACTCAGCCTCGCCTGCAACTACCCTGCCTCTCGATCTGAGCCTGTGGCATCGTCGACTGGCCCACCACCATGTGGAGGGAGTTCAGGCCCTCATACAGCGCAACCTGGTGACTGGACTGAAGCTAGATGTCAAGACTCGCCCTGATCCCATCTGTGAACCATGCTTGGCTGGAAAGATGCATGCCAATCCCTTTCCTAGTTCTGAATGGTGCGCCTCTCGTCCTCTAGAGCTCGTGCACACTGATCTACACCATGTGCCCTACAGGACCTTCTCTGGCTTTCGCTACTGGGTCACTTTCATCGATGATTACTCTAGATATTGATTTGTGATTCCCCTGCGAGCCAAATCTGATGTCTTCGATGCCTTCAAGCGATTCAAAGCCTTTGCAGAGAATCAGACAGAGCGACACATCAAAACTCTTCGAGATGACAAGGGAGGGGAGTATATGGGCAATGCGATGCTCGATTTCACTACCCAGGCTGGCATAGAGCGCCAGCACACTGTTAGAGCTCGTCCTCAGCAAAATGGAGTTGCAGAACGCGCAAATAGGCTCCTGGCAGAGCGGATCACTGCCATGTTGGACGAGTCTGGCCTGTCAAAGTCTTTCTGGGGTGAGGCCCTTGCTGCTCTCCTCCATGTGTGGAACAGATGCCCTACTGATGCTGTGGACGGTGCTACCCCTTATGAGCTATGGCATGGTCGAAAACCCGATGTTTCCCACCTCAGGGTGTGGGGATGCACTGCCCATGTTCACCTGCAGAAGGATCAGCACCCTGCACTTGGTTCTCACATGCAGAAATGTGTCTTTATGGGTTATCCTGATGGTTACAAGGGCTGGAAGTTCTACAATCCCCTGACCAAGCGCACCATCATCTCTGAACGAGCTGATTTTGATGAGCGCCATTTTCTGGCCTCCAAGCGACCTCCCATGACATCTGGTGCGCCCCAGCTCACTTCCTCTGACTCCACTGGTGCTCCTACTTCTACTGGCACTTATCTCGACTCTGATAATGATTCTGATGACGAGGACGATCCCCCTGCACCGGTACAGGGTCAGGGGGGAGCTGTGGCCCCTCCAGTTGCTTATGCACCTCTAGATCCTCCAGCAGTCGCTCCTGATGGTCCTGATCATGCCCCTGCACCTGCTGCTGACAACTTCCACACTCCTCCAGCTTCTCCTCCACCTCCACCTCGCCCTGTAACCCCAGTAGGCATCGGTGCTCGCCTCCCTGCTCGAAATCAGCGACCTCCTCGCAGTTGGTGGCAGCTTAGCCCCCAGCAATTGGAAGATGAAGTAGATGATGAAGAAGAGGACGCAGATCTCGCCCTATCGACTTCTACTGCAGAACCTAGGACCTATGCTGAGTCCACTCGTTGCCCTGATGCTCAACAGTGGCATCAAGCTGCCTTGGATGAGTTAGCTGCCCATGAGAGTAATGGGACCTGGTCTTTGGTCGAAAGGCCTGTGGATCGCAAGGTGATTGGTTCTAAATGGGTCTTTAAGCTGAAGCGCAATGCAGATGGCTCCATCGACCGGTATAAAGCTCGATTGGTGGCCAAGGGCTATAACCAGCGACCTGGCTTCGATTTCCTGGAGATCTTCGCTCCCACCGTTCGTATGCCCACCATTCGAGTCGTCCTGGCTCTAGCAGCTCTCCACGACCTCCACCTTCGCTCTGTTGATGTCTCCAATGCCTATCTCAATGGGGAGATGGACTGTGACGTTTATATGGAGCAGCCTGAGGGTTTTGCCCAGAAGGACTCCAGAAAATATGTCTGTCTGCTCCAGAAGGCGCTGTATGGCACCAAGCAAGGTGGAAATCGCTGGAATCGCAAAATGCAGTCTGTACTCGAGTCCCTTGGTTTCCAGCAGACCTACTGTGAGCAGCAAAGAAGTAAAGGGGTCCCTAGGGGGATCCTAATCGACTCCTAAAGCTCTAGGGAGCTAGGGGAATAACCAGACTAGAGTCCAGTGTGAGCAACCATAGATTAAGTAGAGATATGAGGGTACACAGTACCTAGAGTCCAGTGTGAGCAACCAAAGGTGTCAACACTGGACTCAGCTACACTAAGTGCACTTCAAAGTAAACAACAGTAAACAAAGAGTGGCTGATGTGCCACAACACTAGGAATTGGCCTAGAAGGCTGGGAAAAGAAGTAGCAAGTAGCACATAAGAAGGGGAATCAAATGGTAGTAAGTAAGTGACCATGTGAAAGAGAGAAAGCAAAGATAAGAGGTGAAGATCACCACAAGGAACACCTACTCTGATGCAGCCATCTATATCCTGTGCAAAGGTGATGTGCGCATCATACTACCAGTCTTTGTCGATGACATGACCTTTGCATCGAAATCTCTCTCTGCCATCGAGGAGATGATCTCTGCCCTGTGCAAACACTTCAAATTGCGCGATTTAGGACCTACTACTCAACTCCTAGGCATTAAAATCGATCGAGACCGCCCTTGTCGATCCATCACCCTTTCCCAGCAGCAGTACTGTCTCGACATCCTCGATCACTTTGGAATGGCTGATTGCAAGCCGTTTTCGACTCCCATGGACCCAGGATTGCGCCTTACTCGTGATCACTGCCCTCAGACACGAGCGGAAGCTTCCCAGATGCGTTCCTTTGATTATCAGGGAGCTGTTGGCGCACTGATGTACCTTGCCACCACCACCAGGCCAGATATCGCATACACTGTCGGTGTACTCGCTCGATTTAACTCCAACCCAGGCCTAGCTCACTGGGCTGCAGTCAAACACCTCCTGCACTATCTGAAGGGCACTGCGAGCCTCTCCCTTACCTATTCTCCTGATCCATCGACATCTGAGCTATTCTCGACCTATTCTGATGCAGATCATGGTGGTTGCAAGGATACCGGTCATTCTACTGGCGCATATCTCATCAAAATGGGTACTGGTGCGATTTCTTGGAGTTCTAAGCTGCAGGGCATCATTGCATTGTCCTCAACTGAGGCAGAGTACATTGCTGCTGTGGAGGCTGGCAAGGAGGTGGTCTGGCTGCGAAAACTGCTTCAGGAGATGGGCTTTGCTGTCTCCCAGCCCTCTGTACTGCGCATCGACAACCAATCTGCGATCCAAGTGGCCAAACACCCTGAGCATCATGGGAGGATGAAGCAACTGGATTTGCGGTGGTTCTGGCTGCAAGATATGGTGGATAGGGAGGTGATTTCACCCCAGTTTGTGCCCACTGACCAGATGCCTGCTGATCTGTTGACAAAGCCTCTGGCTCGAGTCAAGGTGCAGCAGTTTTGCAAGATGATGGGACTTGCACCAGTAGGGGGGAGCTGAGCTGGGAGAGGTGTGCAATCAGGGGGGAGTGTTCCTTGTGGTGATCTTCACCTCTTATCTTCGCTTTCTCTCTTTCACATGGTCACTTACTTACTACCATTTGATTCCCCTTCTTATTTGCTACTTGCTACTTCTTTTCCCAGCCTTCTAGGCCAATTCCTAGTGTTGTGGCACATCAGCCACTCTTTGTTTACTGTTGTTTACTTTGAAGCACACTTAGTGTAGCTGAGTCCAGTGTTGACACCTTTGGTTGCTCACACTGGACTCTAGGTACTGTGTACCCTCATATCTCTATTTAATCTATGGTTGCTCACACTGGACTCTAGTCTGGTTATTCCCCTAGCTCCCTAGAGCTTTAGGAGTCAATTAGGATCCCCCTAGGGACCCCTTTACTTCTTTGCTGCTCACACACTTGGAGCTCACTTCAGTCAAACCCCTTTGGGGACCTATTAGGTTCATATATTCTTACAGATGTTATAACCTTATAGGTGTCAAGTGGTTGGGAATACCCAACACCTGGGGATTCTCCAGAAGATGCCTGGATAATCTCCCATATAACAGGAGTGGCTGGGGTGCTGATAGGATTTTCCCCATGCCAAACTGACCTGTCTCTGGTGGCAGCTGGATCTTCTCCAGCTTAAATTGACCAAGCTCCCAATATGACCCTGGTCATTCCCCATGGCAAATTGACCTGGCCCAGGTGCCAACTAGATCTTGTCCGGGCTAAATCAACCCACTCCCAGTCCAACCCTGGCCATTTCCCTTGCCAAATTGACCAGACCCTGAAGGCAATTGGGTATTCTCCAGGCTAAAAAATAGTTTGGTCTAGTTGACAAAGAAAATGTGTAGAGGGCCACACTTTTTTTTTGACTATCAAAGTGTAATGTAGTTGACTAGCAAAAGTGTATACCAAAAGTGTAGGATGGTTAATTAGCAAGAGTGTACTGTAGTCCATTAGGAAAATTTGCTGCAGTCCACATTTTTGACTACCAAAGTGTAGTGAAGCTGACTAGCCAAAGTATAGTATACATAGTGCACTAGGCAAGGTGCTGTCTAGTTCACTAGGAAAATGTGTAGTGGTCTGCACTTTTGACTACCAAAGTGTGGTCTAGTTCATTAGTGAAAGTGCAGTCTAATTCATTAGGAAAATTGGTAGGTAGTGCACATGCTTGAATACCAAAGTGCAGTGCAGTTGACTAGCAAGAGTGTAGTCTATTTCATTGGGAAAAGTGGTAGTTGAGCAGAAAAAGTTTATTCTAGTTCATTGGGAAAGTGGCAGTAGTCTGCATTTTTTGACTACCAAAGTGTAGTGTACTTGACTAGTAAAAGTGCAGTCTAGTTGACTAGCAAATGTGTAGTCTAGCTCATTAGGAAAATTGGTAGTAGTCCGCATTTTTGACTACCAAGTGTAGTGTAGTTGACTAGCAAATGTGTAGTGTGATTCATTAGCAGAAGTTTAGCCTAGTTCATTAGGAAATTTGGTAGTAGTCCGCTTTTTTGACTAGCAAATAAGGTTTACAGTTGATTACCATAAGTGTGCCATAATTCTATTAGCCGAAGTGCCAAGTGCCTGCCCCATGGCCTGAGCTGAATTCCCCACAATGTGGCTATGTGATACCTTGTGCCTGATTAATGCCACTTCCCTCCACTCCGCTTTTTTGATTGTGTAAGCAAAAAAGCGGCCTCAACTGACTTATTTCTCCCTCACTACTCTTCCTCCCCACAGTTTTCCATGCTCCACTCTATCCCAGTGCATTTGGAACATTCCTCCCCTCATATTTGCTAGGTTATTTCATCCAATTTATTACAATACTTGGGAATTAAAATAAATAGGGGCAAAATGTGAACTCTCTTCCCATTCCTGTAGTTCTTCATGTATTCCTATGAAGATTTCTACCCAGCCTTCCTTCATATCACCCTACAACATATCAAAATTATAGATCATTCCAACCCCCCCATCTTTATATATGACCGGTTCTCCCCCTCCCCCTGTAGACATGAATCCTCCTCACTGAAATGAGTTCTGACACCTTTGGAACATGGGAGGGCCAGCCCACCATCACTGTGTGCAATAGCATGTATGGTTTATAGGACAAATAAGATTTGGCTCCCCTTTTCCAGCTTTTTCCTGGCATGGTGAGTTTTAGATATGTTTTAGGAGTCTCCTAAAATCTTCGTGCACTTTCCCACAGTCCAAAAAACTTGGCAGCCTTGTAGCACCTTCAATACTGATTGGATGCACCTGAGACTTGGTACATTGGTAGATATTCATTACCACTCATCCACCTTCCAAACCTATCCTTTAATTTTGGGGACAGGTTGGTGCAATGTATATCTACCAATGTACAAAGTCTCAGTACCTAGAGTCCAGTGTGAGTGACTAAGGGATCTCAGCACTGGACTCAGCTACACTAAGTTCACTTCTAGGTAAACAAAGGTAAACAAAGAGTGGTTGATGTGCCACAACTGTAGAAATAAGCCTAGAAAGCTGGGAAAAGAAGTAGCAAGTAGCAAATGAGATGGGGAATCGAATGGTAGTAAGTAAGAGCCCATGTAAAAGGAAATTAATAGAGAAAAGAGGTGAAGATCACCACAAGGAACAGCCAGTGGTGGAAGGCCTCATAGATAGCCAGTAACTCTGTGTCATGAGTGTCATAGTTGAGTTCCAGGGCAGTGAGGGTGTGGGAGTAGAACACAACTGGGCAGAGCTCACCATCAGGGCAAGTCATGGAGAGGATGCCAGTGATGGCATAGTTGGAGGTGTCGGTCTCAACAGTGATCAGCACATTGGGAACCCAATGAGTGAGGACAGGGGCAGAGGTAAAGGCATCTTTGAGCTGGAGGAAGGTGGAGCAGCACTCCTCAGAGAAGTTCCAAGGAGTGTTTTTGCAGGTGAGGCAGGTGAGTGGGACGACTATTTTGGAGTAGTTATGGATGAACTGATGGTAGAAGTTCACAAACCCTAGGAAAGACTGAATATCCCTGATTTTGTGGGGTTCAGGCCAATCACAGATGGACTGAACCCTATCAGCAGACATTGTCAAACTGGTAGGGGAGAGGATGTAGCCAAGGTACTCAATGGAGTCCTTGTGGAACTCGCATTTTTCAGGCTTGGTGTCATGCCCATGCCTCTGTCCTGCACCACTGGCCCCTCTCCGCTCTGCTCCGCACCCATCCATCCGCTCTAGCACCCATATGGCGTGTTCCCGCCCCATTCTCTGTCGGACCCTGTCGGTCTCTGTCGGCGGTACCACGTGACCAGTACCTCATGGTCAGGTGACGCTCCCCCTTTGGTTTAGGGGTCACCTTCCTTCTGGGTTGACAGACCGGTCCAGGTACAGCGCAGCTGCTGCACTGCATGGTATGGCGCAGGGTCGCTTCCTGTTTAGGCTTTCGGCCTGTCGTCTGATTGGTTGTCGGTGAGCGCTCCGAAGCTACTCCGTTCTGTACTATTCCTTTTAGGTACTTTCTCCTTATCCTGTCCCTCACCTCCACTGTCTGCACTTGTACTCCGACTGAAGTTTTCTGACATTTCTGCCCCTTGAAAATTTACTGTACTCCGTATGTTAGTTCCGTCGTTCCAATACTGAACCACCTCGATGGCGCGACCACTGTATATAAGCCCGCCGCACTCAGCGGTGTCTCTTCAGTACGAATATCAACTTAGTTCCCTCTGCGGTCTTCGACTGGCCTCCTCCTCCGTTGTCAGCTTATTACTGGCTCTTTTCTATCTCTGAAATCTGAGGGCTGGGCTCGTACAAGGGGGCAATGCACGAGCTGAACCCGACACCCCCTCCTGAACTTCTGTTGCAACCGTCGGCCGTCCTTCGGCCATCGTCGCTCCTCATCGGTACACGTCAGCCAACCTCTGGACACGTCCCCCAGCCTCTGTGAGCGTTGGAGATCGTCGGAGTAGGACCGAACTTGACACTTGGCATATAAGCCATGGCAGTGGAGGCATGAGAGTACCTCTTTGACATGTTTTCGGTGCAACTCCAGGTCATGAGAATAAATAAGGATGTTGTTGAGGTAGACCATGATGCAGACATTGAGCATATCTGCAAAGATGCTGTTGACAAACCACTGGAAGGCAGCCAGTGCATTAGTGAGACCAAAGGGCATTACCCTCCACTCATGGGAGCTGTAGCAGGTGTGGAAGGTGATCTTCCACTCATCACCTTCAGTGATGCAGATGAGGTGGTTGTTCCTTGTGGTGATCTTCACCTCTTTTCTCTATTAATTTCCTTTTACATGGGCTCTTACTTACTACCATTCGATTCCCCATCTCATTTGCTACTTGCTACTTCTTTTCCCAGCTTTCTGTGCTCATTTCTACAGTTGTGGCACATCAGCCACTCTTTGTTTACCTTTTTTTACCTAGAAGTGAACTTAGTGTAGCTGAGTCCAGTGCTGAGATCCCTTAGTCACTCACACTGGACTCTAGGTACTGTGTACCCTTATACCTCACTCAAATTCTCAGTCACTCACACTGGACTCTAGTCTGGTACAATCCCTAGCTCCCTAGAGCTTTAGGAGTCAATTAGGTTCCCATAGGAACCCCTTTTACCCCTCTGCTGCTAACATTTAATATACAGTGAGGAACAAAACCATTGCAATGTTTTGCCCTTTTGCAGTGTGTGAGGTGTACTGCAAGCAGATTGAAGAATCATGCCAAGCATTGCTGGAGACAAAGATTGTACATGCCCTTGGCTACAATATTGCCCACTTGGTCACATGATTTCATCCAGTGGCTGGAAAGATATAGGCATTACAACACAGCAATGTCATTGCAATGGTTTTGCACCTTTTGAAAAGTTCATTAAAACTCAAATGTAGTGAGCCTTATTTGGCTCTACAAAGAAATATAAACATGTAAACAATATTTCTGAGTTTGAATTAGTTCACACACATCTTTGTTTCCACCACCATCATCATGAGATCACTCTCTGTTACCCAAAAGTCTACCATCCTCTCTATGCCTGATGCAGGACACTCTGCCCACTCTATTTCTTCCACCACCAGCATTAATGTGTCCCCATCTCTAGGCTTCACTCCAAAGAGCATTCTGAGCTTCAGAAGTCCACCAGAGGTCATCCTACCAAGCTTTCCTCTGCCAATATTTGCTATGCTACCTGTCTCATCTCATCTGGCCAGGCTGAAAATGCTGTCCAAGTCACCAAAGCTCTTGGCAACATTGTCAACCAGCCTATTACTCCTACCACAGTGCATTGACACTTGAAAAAGATTGGGATGAAGGCTGCAGTCAAGTCCAAATGTCCTCTTCTGTCATGCAAACACAGGAAAGCTTGTCTGGATTTTGCCTATGCTCATAAAGATTGGACTATAAAGGACTGGAAGAGGGTTATATGGTCTGATGAGACCAGAATTAATTGCCTTGGGTCAGATGGGCACAAATGGGTGTGGAAAAAGGCAGGTGAGGGGCTTAGTGACAGGCTGGTCCAAGGGATGGTCAAATTTGGAGGAGGTTCTGTGATGATATGGGGCTGTATGACCTGGGAGGGGGTTGGCTATGTCACCAAGATTGATGGTAGGATGGATGGAGATCTTTACCTTCAAATTTTGAAGGATGAACTGCTGAATACTTTGCAGTTTCATAATCTTGATCCCTCTGACATCATCTTTCAGCAGGACAATGTCCCCAAGCACACCTGTAAAAAGGTGAAGGAGTGGCTGGGGGAGCAGGATTTCACCACTATGGTATGGCCCCCACAGTCTCCTGACCTAAACCCCATTGAAAATCTTTGGGGTTGGCTCAAAAGAAGACTGGCAGAGCATGAACACCCCCCTAATGGAATACATGACTGTGGGAGAGAATTCAAGAGGAGTGGGAAAGAATACCAGCTGAGGAGTGTCAGCAGTTGATTGAGAGCATGCCTAAAAGGGTTGAGGTGGTGCTCAAGGCAAAAGGAGGCTATACCAAGTACTAATATACCATGGATATCAAAAGGTGCAAAACTGTTGCAATGACATTGCTGTGTTGTAATGCCTATATCATCTTTCCAGCCACTGGATGAAATCATGTGACCAAGTGGGCAATATTGTAGCCAATGGCATGTACTATCTTTGTCTCCAGCAATGCTTGGCATGATTCTTCAATCTGCTTGAAGTACACTTCACACACTGCACAAGGGTGAAACATTGCAATCCTCCTGGATGTCATACTGACAAGGAGAATGTGCTGTCCCAAAGAGACAGATTGGGAGGGAGTGGATAAGGAAGGGATGAACCAGGACACTTCAGGGCAGAAGCTGGTGAGAAGTCCCAGGAGATATAAGTAGTCATGTTGTCAGATTATTAGTTCCTCAGTAACTCCCAAGCTACTGAGGAGGGAAGGGAGAAAATTTACCCTACTGTATGTACACTTTTTTGCTTATGTAAGTGACACATCATCACACCTAAGTCTACTACTACTAGGGGCAGTTTATACTTCAACACATGTTCCCAAGCACAGGACACAAGTGAAGAGATCATTGATGAGGCAGCCATTGTGATGGGATTAGTGAAACGGGCATCTGTTGGAAGAAATGGTGTAGAAAATTGTGAAGGGCCAGGACTGTTACCAAAGTTAGAAGGATGGATGGCATGAACAAGGGCTATCAGTGAGCATTGGAATGATGTTAATATCTTTAGAAATGACCAAGATATTTGAGCAACTGGAATGCCATACACAAGTGCTTAAATGGTTTGACTGGCATTTGAACATATGATATTGGGGAGATTTGGGCACCCTGTGCCATTCAGAGATGTTTGTCTGGGGAATGTGATACTCAATCATTCTGGCTAATGGAATTATCACATATGACATTGTGGAGAGCCCTGTTGATACAGAGAGATTCCCAGGTTTCTCAAGGAACAAGTGGTACATCTGATGTATTTTTTTTCCATTGATAGACAAGCTAGCAACAGATGCCATATACCAACCCATATCCTGGCCTGCACAATGTACTTGGAATGGATAATTGCCACATCCACCATGGTGAAGAGGTTTGCCAGTTGGCTGAAAATGATCATTGTAAGTCTTCCACTGTGTTTATGGTGTCTCAACTAAACCCAGACTATAATCCAATCAAGCAAGCATTTTCTGCTGTCAAAGTGTACCTGTGCCACCACTATCGTAACACTTCTTTGATGTCTATTGTTCATGCATGCCAGAGTATCACACCTGACAAGGCCACAGGCTACTTCAAGGCTGCTGGGTATATCATTCATGTACAGCTGTTTTCAAAAGTATGTGGAAAACCAATTTTCAGTTGTCAGCTGTCAGAAACAGCCACACAAGGACCCCAGAAGCACCTAAGCCTATAGTGATATGTACAGATAACCACTGCACACAGAAACTGTGATATCTCCTGAACAGCTGGGAGTATTGGGACCCAAATACTATCATTGGAGCGCAATCATTATGTAGTATATACATGCCAAAAAGTGAAAAGTATGGTGCAGAAATGAATGAGATACAGGGTACAAATCTATCTGCCTTCAGTCGGCATGAAAAATGGAATAACTCTGGAACAGCAACTGGGTGCATCCTGTCTTTGGTATTGCCCAATAGGTAGCAAGATGTATACCAAGTCCCAGAAATGGTGGAAGCTTTGGTGGGGAAATGGAAGAGATGGAGGCCAAATACAAAAGGGGGAGGACAATGGTGTGCCAATGAACAACCACTGGGTGAAACACTATAAATATGCAAGGAGACAGTGGAGAGATGTATGTATTACACATCTGGGAAGATCTGATGGTCTGAAAAGTTCTGAAAAGTCTGAAGAGTTCTGATATCAGAAATTCTCAGAAAATTTCAGACTGTCAGATCTTCTCAGACTTTTTCAGACCATCAGAACTGCCATCAGATTTTTTTGGACCATCAGAACTTTTGCCATCTTGCTGATGCAGTTGCTGTTCCAGAGTTATTCCATTTTTCATGCCAACTGAAGGTAGATAGATTTGTTCCCTGTATCTCATTCAGTTCTGCACCATATGGCATGTATATTCTACCCAATGATTGCTCTCCAATGATAGTATTTGGGTCCCAATACTCCCAGCTGTTCAGGAGATATCACAGTTTCTGTGTGCAGTGGTTATTTGTACATATGTATCACTATAGGCTTAGGTACTTCTGGGATTCTTGTGTGGCTGTTTCTGACAGCTGACAACTGAAAATTGGTTTTCCATATACCATGGAAAACTGCTGTAATATCTTAGCTACTGTCTGTCATGTCATCATGTATCTCACTGTGTACACTTGCTGTGTAGACCCAAAAAATTCTATGCATCTTCATTTGATGCCAAGGCTGTGAGTGTGAATGTGAGAGAGAGTCCAACAATGCAAGACTTGAACATTCTGACAAAAGGCAACTATGATGACATGAAATTTATGTAGCTACCCACTAATCCTCTACAGCTTCTGGCTCAGCATTTTCACCTACAAAATAGTTGTGTGGAATGGACAACCACTGCTTGAGCATCTCACAGAAATAGAAGAGGCCATAGTCTTGCTCCATCAAAATGTGAGTATCATCATCATCTTTCTGCATGGGGGGAGCAATAAAACAACAATTGCCTCCTTTATAATAGTGCTTCTCATAGGCTACTCATCTCAGCACCTGTAAATCCTGAATTTCCAAGGCTGTAGTATTACTTCACTTGCATTTCACATCAGGTCCATTCCACCATGCAGTACTATCTTTTTTCAGGTGGATTGCATCACATACTGAGATGCTGAGACTGGCTAAAAGTTGGTTGTTAATGTCAGGGAGAATATCCAGCCTACTTCCATTCATTTCAAGAGCAGACTTGTATGATAAAGCATGGTGTACACCCGGTTGGGACTCAGCATACTGAAGGTAGCATGACAATTGACTAGGACATGGAACTGGCACCAATGATAGAGTATTCCCACCCTCCACCACATGCTGCCAAGTGGGAGTCTGTGGGGCTGAGGGAGTGGTAGTTGGAGAATGGAGAATGGAGAATACCAGAGTCAAACTGAGCAAGTGTGCATATCAAAATGGCTGAGGCAAGCAAGTTCAGAGCTGCTGTGGGAGGGGGGCTGATTGAGTAGATGTCTTGTGCAAATGGTTGAGGACTGGAGCTTTGTTCACTATGTTGAACAACTTTGATATTTGGTGGAACAGCTATTGTGGCCTGGTGAGACATAATTACCACCTTGCACAGAGGTATCATCCAAAAACTTACCAGTGCAAGGCACCAATCATGGGTCATGGCAGGTGTCAGTGGAATTGGACCAAGGGGCCCAACATAAGTCAGTCCTTCATCATGTTCATTCTTGAATGCCTTCTGCAGTTTCAACTGCCACTGTGCAAGGCAGTTATTGAGATCAGCTTTCTTAGTATGACTAGAAGTTCCCTGTAATCCAAAAATGTTAGCTACATTCAACAAGTTCATAAAATATGTACACTAGCATTGCCAGAGTCAAAGTTGTCCTCAGAACTCCCTGACTCTGTTAGGAGTCATGCTGTTTTGGGCACAGTTATCATTCACAGGCATGTGATACCCTGGTATCACATGCCTGTCCATCTAGTACATATACTGCTACAAAAATTTACTATAGGTACATTGTCTTATTTACTTCACATCTGTTGAATATGATATGGTACAGTTTGTGAGTGTGATATTAAGGCAAACTAACATCTTACAATTTTTGAACTCTCATCATGTATTCACAATATGAGTCACACAGCCACTTGTGCATATGCCCATGCAGTAAAGTCAGGCCAGAACAAGCCACCTGACAGAGGAAGTCCCCATCCAGACAACATTAGTCATCAAGTCCCCAAAGGACCTTCCAAGATCCAGAAGGACAGTAAAAATATGGAGATGATGCAGCCACCAGCTGGAAGCACTGACCAAGGGTGAGCACTACAGTGCCTGTCACTAAGAGGCAGCACCTCTTGGCTGAGTTTATTTTTGGTCTGGAAGGCTTCAAAAGAATTTTTTGATAGGAAATATGGGTGAAATTAGTGTAAATCTGCATTTTCAAAAAATGATGTGATTACATAATATTATTCACTTTTCAGGCCAAAAAAAACCAAGATTACCATGTTACTGTCCTTTTCAGGTAACTTGGCCATGTGAGAAATTTGTAAAAAAACATTTGTGATCTTCAATCAACTATAGCACCTCAATGTGTGACTGGAATTGCAGGAAAAGTATATCTCTGGGCTCTGACAGGTCCAGGGAGTGTGTTCCAGGTAGACCAGTCAAGCAGAATCAGATATTTTAGTGTCCTGAAGTGCTGGGACCATGGGACTTACTCTGAAATCAAAAATCCCTCAATGTGCATAGCACTTAGAAACCTCAGATTCTGTAACTCAGTCCTACACAGTTGTATTCTACATGTCTGTCTGAGTCAAATGCTATATTTTTTATTAAATTCCAGTGGTGCTGGTGGGGCAGTGTGGTTGACCAAGTATGAAGTGTGTTTTTTGGTGAAATTTTCTCATGTGGACAAGTTACCTGAAAAGGACAGTAATATGGCACATTCTTGCACCAGAAATTCTTGATGACTGTCCAGTTAAGCTAATGGGCTAAGGCAGACTGGGATGCAAGTAGGCCATAAGGCATGTATACCCACAGCTGCATTGATAGATACAGGACCAGTGGTGCAAGGGTGTCATATCCATGTATTTGGGTTTTACCCTAGCACTACTGGTAAGCACTCCCCTGGTAGATGACTGTCTTCTGGTAGTACTGTGCACATGCTCTGGACTGGTGCCCAGTTCCAGATACTCTGGTCTGTGCCTTTGTTTTCTGTTTGGACTGGTAAACACTCTGTCCCTTCATGGTTAGGTAATGCTTTGTGTTTGTCAGACCTGTGCCTGCCACCAGTAGACCAGTCTCTGGGATAGTCCCTTATACTCCAAAATCCAAGGGCCAGGCTTGTACAAGGGGGCAGCACACTAGCTGAACCTGATGCCCTCTCCCAAACCTCTGTCATGACCATTGGCCACTTGTCAGCCACTGTCAGAATCCATCTGCCCCCATTGGCCAACCTTTGGTCAACATCAGCCTAGCTCCATACACATCCCCCAGCCTCTGTGAGCATCAGAGATCATCAGAGTAGGCATGAACTTAACACCATGCTTCTCATGTACATGACAATTTTGGTAGTTGTAACTAGCCTCTGACTACCAAAGTTATCCTACATGTCACTAGCAAGTCACATGCACTGCTGCCTGCACATTTCTCACACTAAGTCAGTCTTCCTGCCTTTGTCATTGTTGCCATCATCATTGTCACCTTCACTGTCACCCCACCATCACTTCCTGCCTTGTCACTGTCTCCATAGCCCCTCAACATGTTCAACATGGCCTGGAGAATTCTCCAGACATCATGTGGTGAATCCCAGTTCAGGGATTCCTGACCACTTGATACCTATTAGGTTATAACATCTATAAGAATATATGAACCTAATAGGTTCCCATAGGGGGGGTTGACTGAAGTTGCAGCCAGAGCTGTGCTTTTGGTAGAATGCAAAGATGGCCTCTGGAGGTCTGTTGCTTATTCCAGTCATTCACTATCTGGAGCAGAGCTTAATTATACAGTTCATGACAAAGAGATGCTGGCCATCATCCATGCTTTGGAGCAATGGTGTCACTACCTTGAAGCTACATCAGCAAAACCACCCCCCTCTATACAGGTCTGTACAGACCTACCCCAGATTGTTTCAGTACTACAGATTCTAACCACTCACACATGTTGTAGTTAACCAATAATTGAATTATATTATCATAAAACTACCTAAATTACATGTCAAGGTACAGGGATATACATATGTATGTATGCTACATAAGTGGTCACTTATTACCATTAATAGGGAGAGGGTACTCACCATAAGGATGGTGGCAGCAAAGGAGGGTGGATGAGCATAAGGTGAGGGAGGGATGGTGGTGGTAGTGGAAAGAGTTGTGGTGTTGGAGTGAGCTGGGTTTATATATCTTTTTCTGCTTACCTCAGCAACTTTCAAAGCCAGCCATGTGGGTTGTGTGGTGCACCTCTACAAATTTCAAACTCAGATTCAAACTCCACCCATGCATCATGTGCAGACTTCAAGGTTGACTGCTGCTAGTAGCTACCACAGCCCAGTGTAGAATTCTAACATACAGAGTAATTGTACAGCCATGATGTTATAATGAAAGTTGCAGCCTATGATCACAGGACCATGGGAATATTTTTACCTTAGTAATATCTCCTTTTTTGGGTGAGATATTCACAAAGTTCTCATGGAGTCCCAGTTTGCAAAAATAAAAAAGTGGCTGTACAGTTATGACATCATAACAAAAGTTGTAGTGTATGATGTCATGATCATGTCAGTATGATTATCTCATCAATATGTCTATTTTTGGATGAGATATGGGCAAATCAAAGTTTACATCTGTGGTGTCTGTGGGCCTGTGGGGTCTGTAGAGTCTGTAGGGTCTGTAGGGGTCTGCACTTGGTCTGTACTTGGTCTGTGGAAAATCTGTACCACCTGTGGGTCTGTGCCTCTGTACCAAACTCAGGGTTTTGCTGATGTACTCTGTACCAGTTTGAAATTTGGACAGATCACCACAATCTGAAGTGGTTTATGACATCTCAGAAGCTTCAACCTCATCAGGCATGATGGGCATGGTATTTTAGTCATTTTAACTGTATAATCATCCACAAACCTGGTGTTTTGATGGGATGACCAGATGTGCTCTCTTGACAAGAGGACTTAGTAGAAAATCATGAAAATGCAAAAATGGAGGAGTCACTATTTATCAAACCAGAGCAGGTTAGCTCAGTTACAGTGTACAAGGAACTCAGGAGTTGATCACACACTAGTTCATGTGGTCTACCTTGAAACCCAATGTCAAAGAGTATGTAAAACAATGTCAGACATGTCAAGCAAGCAAGTTTAGTAATCAGCCACCAGCTGGTGAACTTAAGCCACTTCCAGTACCTAGTGGACCCTGGCAAGAACTTCCAACTGATTTCATGGATGTAGGAGTGAAGTCACCTTCCAGAAATTCTCATGTGTTGGTTGTCATTGATTGGTTCTCCAAAGAAGCAGAGTTCATCCCTTGCACAGACAAAGAAACAGCTGCCAGTACAGCTCAGCTTTATTTGACACATGTTTGGAAGCACCATGGACTACCTTTGTCTATCATTTCAGACCAAGGACTACAGTTTGCCTTGCAATTTTTGCAGGAGTTATTTAAAATGTTGGGTGTCGAGCAGAAGTTCTCAACAGCTTTTCATCCACAGACAGATGGTCAAACAGAGCAATTGAACCATGAGATTCAGCAGTACCTTTGGATGTACATTAACCATCAGCAGGCAAGATCATCAGCAAAACCCTGGGTTTGGTACAGAGGCACAGACCCACAGATGGTACAGATTTTCCAGACGAAGTACAGACACCTACAGACCCTACAGACCCACAGACACCACAGATCTAAACTTTGATTTGCCCATATCTCATCCACAAATAGACATATTGGAGAGATAATTATACTTAAATGATCATGACATCATACACTACAACTTTCATTATGACATTATGACTGTACAGCCACTTTTTTACTTTTGCAAACCAGGACTCCACATGAACTTTGCAAATATCTCACCCAAGAAAGGAGGTATTACTAAGGTAAAAATATTCCCATGGTCCTGTGATCATAGGCTACAACTTTTGTTATGACATTGTGGCTGTACAATTACTCTGTATGGTAGAATTCTAGACTGGGCTGTGGTAGCTACTAGTGGCAGTCAACTTCAAAGTCTGTGCATGACATGTGGGTGGAGTTTGAATCTGAGTTTGAAATTTGTAGAGGCACACCACACAACCCACATGGCTGGCTTTGAAAGCCGCTGAGGTAAACAGAAAAAGATATATAAACCCAGCTCACTCTGACACTGCAACTCTTTCCACTACCACCACCATCCCTCCTCCTTGTCATTGTCTTCATCATCATCATCCCTCCCTCACCTTATGCTCATCATCCCTCCCTCACCTTATGCTCATCCACCCTCCTCTGCTACCACCACCCTTATGGTGAGTACCCTCTCCCTATTAATAGTGATAAGTGACCACTTAGAATACATACATATGTATATCCCTGTACCATAACATGTAATTTAGGTAGCTGATGATAATATAATTCAATTATTGGTCAACTACAACATGTGTGAGTGGTTAAAATCTGTAGTACTGAAACAATCTGGGGTAGGTCTGTACAGACCTGTATAGAGGGGGGTGGTTTTGCTGATGATGGGAGGAATGGCTACCCTTGGCACAGATCACATATATTAATTCCAAATCTGGTTCTACTGGCAAGTGCCCCTTTGAAGTTACTTGTTTGTATTTACCATGAATGGGCATCAAGCTGATGACTTCTAAGGTAGAAGTGGCAGAGGAAACCACCAAATCTTGGTTCCAGGTGTTCCAGGATATATGTGACAGCTGTCATGCCCATGCCTCTGTTCTAGCCTGTCTTGTGTTACTACTGACCCTCCTGGACCTCCCCCCATACCACCGGCCCCTCTCCACTCCACTCCACCCCCATCCACTCACTCTAGCACCTGTGTGGCACACCCCTGCCCCATTTTCTGTCAGACCCTGTCAGTCTCTGTCAGTGGCACCATGTGACCAATGCCTCTTGGTCAGGTGATGTCCTCTCTTGACTTAGGGGTCAGTTTCCTTTTGGGTCAATGGTCTGGCCTAGGCACAGCACAGCTGCCACACCACATGGTATGGCACAGGGTTGCTCCCTCTTTAGGCTTTCAGCCTATTGTCTGATTGGCTGTCAGAGAGCACTCTGAAGGTACTCTGTTCCATGCTATTCCTTTTAGATACTTTTTCTTTATCCTGTCCCTCACCTCTGTTGTCTGTGCTTGTACTCCAACTGAAGTTTTCTGACATTTCTGTCCCTTGAAAATTTACTGTACTCTGTATGTTAGTTCTGACCTTCCAATACTGTACCACCTTGATGGCACATGCACTGTATATAAAGCCTGCCACATTCAGCAGTGTTCCCTCAGTACAAATATCAACTTAGTTCTCCTCCTCTATGGTCTTCAACTGGCCTCTCTGTCTACTGTTGGACTTCCCCCAACTACCTTCTGCCTCTGAAATCCAAGGGCTGGGCTCATACAAGGGGGCAGCACATGAGCTGAACCCAACACCCTCTCCTGAACCTCTGTCACAACTGTCAGCCACCCTTCAGCCAGCATCACTCTCCATTGGCCCTCATTGGCCAGTCATCGGTCATTGTTGGCCTACCTTCATACATGTCCCCCAGCCTCTGTGAGTGTCAGAGATCATCGGAGTAGGCCCCAACTTAACAGTATGTTCATACTCACACTTGTATGAGTCCACTTCCACTTTCCATACTAAAACTACATCATGCAGACCTGGGCACAAACCCAGAGAGAAACTGCTGAGAGGCTTGCCCTCACATTTGCAAACCTGTGACATGCGCCCTCAGTCGTCAAATAATTCCACTTGTTCTCTGCCTGACATCACATGCAACATGAAAGTGCTTCTCAGGCTGGGCTGTCTGAGCCCCAGCAGTCAGTATTCCACACCCCACCACTGCAAGGTGGTGATCCCTTTGATCCCAACCACCCCAACATCCATGATGGTGGGTCCAACAGTGGGGGCAGTGGCAACAGGGGTATCCCTGAAGATCTGGCTGAGCCACCCAAAGACCCCCTCCTTGCCCTGACAAGGGCCATCCACATACTTGCCTGCTCAAGCCAGCATTCCAGAGACTTGACTCTGAAGACCAAGGTCCATGAGCCTGACACTTTCGACAGCTCTGACCTGAAGAAGCTCTGTGAGTTCCTGGTGCAGTGTGAGCTGAATTTCCAAGACCATCTGAAGTAGTGTTGCCACGGTTTGGTTCAGAGGCCCAAACCATTGGGGATTGAGCAGCTTAGTCAG
The DNA here is from genome assembly GCA_024663435.1 of Pisolithus sp. B1. Classification (NCBI taxonomy): domain Eukaryota; kingdom Fungi; phylum Basidiomycota; class Agaricomycetes; order Boletales; family Pisolithaceae; genus Pisolithus; species Pisolithus sp. B1. The sequence continues at coordinate 103,259 of JANFAA010000049.1, forward strand.
CAAAAACTGTACCCATGATTGTAGCCCCATATTCAAAACCCCCAAATCAAAAAGAATCATATTAATATCTAGTAAAATGGATGAGCTATGGCCAATGGCTTGAGGTGGTTTGTCAAACTGTGGCAACACTAGTCCGAAGGCCTTCCAAACTGACCATGCCAAGGTCACCTTCACCCAATCCTATCTCAAGGGCATGGCACTGGCCTGGTTTGAGCCCAACCTCCTCAACCCCAACAACTACCTCGACTGTCCATTATGGATGGATAACTACTGGGAGTTCCTTCATGAACTAACTGTCAACTTCAGCCTGCACGATGTGGTGGCTGACACAGTCCAAAACCTCAAGAACCTCTCAATGAAGGATACCTCCCACATCACCAAGTACATTGTGGAGTTCAACTGCTGGGCTTCACAGGTCAAGGACTACAGCAAGGGCGCCCTCCATCATCATTTCTATACTGGCCTTCCCGACCACATCAAAGATGAGATCGCTCATGTCAGCAAGCCTGCCACCCTCTCTGGGCTGTGCAACCTTGCCCAAACCATTGATGCATGGTATTGGGAACACAAGGCTGAAATCTCCTGTTCCACCAAGCCCTCCACCAAAAGGTCATCCACAGGGAAACCTGCTGACGATAAAAAATCATCATCAGCATCCTTGTCTGCCCCATGCTCCAACAACAAGGGCAAGCCCAAGCTGAAGGACAGCCAGAGGTCAGATGTGCCTTAGTCCAAAATTGCACACCTCCTTGGCAAGGATGGCAAGCTCAATGCTGCTGAACATCAGTGCCACCTCAAGAACAACCTCTGCCTCTTCTGTGGCGAGGCCGGCCACTCCACCAAGGACTGCCTGAAGTCCACCTCCTGTGCTGCTGCAGCTGCTGCTCCTCCTACTCTGCCTGCAGAGAAGGAGGAGCCAAAAAATTAGTCTGCTCCTCCAGGGAGCCCACATGGCCTGGAGGAAGCGTTGGCCCCCACCATGCACCTGCCATCTGACTCAATGCATCTGCTCTTTCCAACCCTAATTCTCTTATGCCTTCCATCTCCCTTCTGGACCTTCTGTTAGACAATGTCCCTGCATTAGTTGATTCCAGCTCATCTCATTGTTTCATAGATCCATCTTTAGTTAGTAAATACTCTATATCTACAAAACCTGTTTCTCTGCACATTCTGCTTCGCCTGTTTGATAGTAGCATGAATGCTGTAGTCTCTCAGGAGGTAGATCTTTCTGTCTGCTTTTTCTCCAGTGATGTCACCTCCATTTCCTTTTATGTTACTCTGTTGGATTCCTCATGCTCATTGGTACTAGGACACAACTAGCTCACCTGCTACAATCCATTGATTGATTGGGTACTGGGCCATATTTCATTCCAACCACTGCTGCAGGGAATGCCTATGCCCCTGGCACCTCCGTCACCATCACCTGCTACTCCAGCACTGACACCAACACCCTCCACTCCATCTTCCATTACTCCGCCACCTTCTCCAAAGGCCTCTGACTTGCTGTCTCCTCTGCACATCTCCCTTATTGGGGCTGCCACCTACCTCCATGCTTGCACTCTTCCCAGCTCCATGCAATTCAGTTTGCACCTTCACCCCAATGACATCTTACTCTGTGCATCCTCTGCTTTGCCATCTCCTCCTGATCTTTCTTTGGTCCCCTCCAAATACCATGAGTTTGCCAATGTCTTTAGCAAGGTGAAAGTGACCAAGCTGCCTCTGCACCACAGCTTTGACCTGAAGATCGACATTGAGGAGGGGGCCTCTCCACCCATTGGCATGATCTACTCCCTCTCACTGCCTGAGCTTGAGGCTCTCCACACTTTCATCAACAGGCACCTCAGCTATGGCTTCATCAAACAGTCTACTTCTGCCCATGGTGTGCCCATCCTCTTCATCAAGAAGAAGGATGGCTCCCTCCACCTTTGTGTCAATTACTGAGGCCTCAACAAGATCACAAAAAAGGATTGCTACCTGCTTCTGCTCATCTCCAACCTTCTCAATTTGCCGAGCTGTGCCAAAGTCTACACTAAGATCAACCTCTGCCATGCCTACCACCTCATCCACATTGCTGATGGCGATGAATGGAAAACCACCTCCCACACCTGCTACAGTTCCTATGAGTGGAGGGTAATGCCCTTTGGTCTTACTAATGCACCAGCCACCTTCCAGTGGTTTGTTAATAGCATCTTCACAGACATGCTTGATGTCGGTGTCATGGTCTACCTCAATGACATCCTTATCTATTCTCACAACCTGGAGTCACACCAAACACACATAAAAGAGGTACTCCAGCATCTCTGCTGACATGGCCTGTATGCCAAACCTGAAAAGTGCAAGTTCCACAAGGACTCCATCAAGTACCTCAGCTACATCCTCTCCCCTACTGGATTGACAATGTCTGCTGATAAGGTTCAGTCCATCTGTGATTGGCCTGAACCCTGCAAAATCAGGGATATTCAGTCTTTCTTAGGGTTTGTGAACTTCTACTGTTGGTTCATCCATAACTACTCTGAAATAGTCATTCTGCTCACCCATCTCACCCATAAAAACACTCCTTGGAATTTTTCTGAAGAGTGCCTCTCTGCCTTTCTCTGCCTCAAGGATGGATGTCTTCACCTCTGCCCCTGTCCTCACCCATTGGGTTCCTGATGCACTGATCACTGTCAAGACTGACACCTCCAATTATGCCATCACTGGCATCCTCTCCATCCCTTGCCCTGATGGTGAGCTCTGCCCAGTTGTGTTCTACTCCCACACCCTCACCACTCTGGAACTCAACTATGACACTCATGATAAGGAGTTGCTGGCAATCTACAAGGCCTTCCACCACTGGCAGCACTACCTCAAGGGCTCCACCACCCCTGTTGACATGGTCACCAACCACAAAAACCTTGAATATTTCTCCACCTCAAAGGTTTTGACCCACCAACAGGCCCACTGGTCTGAGTACCTCTCACAGTTTAATCTCATGATCCATTTCTGACCTGGCCACTTAGGTGCCAAGCCCAATGCTCTCACCCACCAGTGGGATGTCTACCCAAAAGGGGGGGATAGGGACTATGCTCAAGTCAACCCACACAACCTTCACCCTATGTTCACCCAAGAATAGTTCACATCATCCCTCCATACCACCCACCTCATGGCCCCCATTCTACAAGCCACCATGGCCTTTGATGTTGAGAAGCTTCGCTCTGACATCATCTCCACCCTACCCACCAATCCCACATCAGCCACTCACCTCCCATCTCTGTCCACTCTGAGATGGTCCATTGACCCTGATGGTCTCCTCCACCTTGATGGCCACATCTTTGTCCCTGACATCGATGACCTTTGCCTCCAAGTACTTCAGTTCAAACACAACCACCCCCTTGCTGGCCACTTTGGGCAGAACTGCACTCCTGAGCTCATCCACTGCAACTATGTATGGCCCAACCTCCACACTGATGTCAAGAAGTACATCAGCTCCTGTACTACCTGTGGCCACAGCAAGGCCCAGTGTCACCACCCATACAGCCTACTGAAGCAGCTCCCCATCCCCAAAAGGCCATGGAACTCCATCTCAATGGACTTCATCGAACACCTCCCCACCTCCAATGGCTACTCGGCTATCCTCATCATTGTGGACTGCCTCTCCAAGCAAGCAGTGTTCATCCCAACACATGACTCCATCACCTCTGCCGACCTCACCAAGCTCTTCCTCACCCATGTCTTCTCCAAGCACAGTGTACCCACTCACATCACCTCTGACCAAGGTCCCAAGTTCATGTCACATTTCTTCTGCTCCCTTGGCAAGGCCTTAGATATGTGCCTCCACTTCACCTTGGGTTACCTGTCAGATAATTAGTTCCCCAGTAACTCCAAGCTACTCTATTCATATCTACCTGTCAGATAATTAGTCTACAGGTGGTCAGTAAAAGTAAGGCTAAATAAAAGGGTGACTTGCTCCCCAGTAACTCCAAGCTACTGAGGAGGGAAGGGAGAAAATTTACCCTACTGTATGTACGCTTTTTTGCTTATGTAAGCGACACATCATCACACCTAAGTCTTATACTACTAGGGGCAGTTTATATCTCAACATTACCACCCTGAAGGCAATGGCCAAACTGAGCACACAAACCAAACCCTTGAGCAGTACCTCCATGTCTATTGCAACTATCAGCAAGACAACTGGGCTGAACTACTACTGCTGGCCAAGTTCATGTTCAATAATGCACCCAGTGCAACCACTGGAGTATCACCCTTCTTTGCTAATACATCAGCAAAACCCTGGTTTGGTACAGAGGCACAGACCCACAGATGGTACAGATTTTCCACAGACCAAGTACAGACCCCTACAGACCCTACAGACCCACAGACACCACAGATGTAAACTTTGATTTGCCCATATCTCATCCAAAAGTAGACATATTGATGAGATAATCATACTGACATGATCATGACATCATACACTACAACTTTTGTTATGACATCATAACTGTACAGCCACTTTTTTATTTTTGCAAACTGGGACTCCACAAGAACTTTGTGAATATCTCACCCAAAAAAGGAGATATTACTAAGGTAAAAATATTCCCATGGTCCTGGGATTATAGGCTACAACTTTCATTTTTTGCGGAGTTTGAATCTGAGTTTGAAATTTGTAGAGGTGCACCACACAACCCAAGCTGGCTTTGAAAGTTGCTGAGGTAAGCAGAAAAGGATATTTAAACCCAGCTCACTCTGACACCACATCTCTTTCCACTACCACCACCACACCTCCTCCTCATCATCTTTGTTGTTGTCCCTCCCTCACCACCCTCCTGTGCCACCACCACGCTTATGGTGAGTACTCTCCTTACTAATAGTAATAAGTGACCACTTAGTATACATAGATATGTATATCCTTGTACCTTGACATGTAATTTAGGTAGCCTATGATAATATGATTCAATTATTGGTCAACTACAACATATGTGAGTGGTGAGAATCTGTAGTACTGAAACAATCTGGGGTAGGTCTGTACAGGTCTGTACAGATATGGATATGTGTACAGACCTGTACAGGGGGGGACCTGTCTGTGGGTCTGTGGTCTGTGTCAAGTTCGGTCCTACTCCAATGATCTCCAACACTCACAGAGGCTGGGGGACGTGTCCAGGGGTTGGCCGACGTTGGCCGATGACTGGCTGACGCGTACCGATGAAGAGTGATGATGGCCAAAGGGTGGCTGACAGTCGTGACAGAGGTTCGGGAGAGGGCATCAGGTTCAGCTCGTGCACTGCCCCCTTGTACGAGCCCAGCCCTTGGATTTCAGAGATAGAAAAGAGTCGGTATTAAGCCAACAATGGAAGAGGAGGCCGGTCGAAGACTGCAGAGGAGGGAACTAAGTTGATATTTGTACTGAAGAGACACCGCTGAATGCAGCAGGCTTATATACAGTAGGCGTGCTGTCGAGGCAGTTCAGTATCAGAACAACGGAACTAACATACGGAGTACAGTAAAATTTCAAGGGGCAGAAGTGTCAGAAAACTTCAGTTGGAGTACAAGTGCAGACAGCAGAGGTGAGGGACAGGATAAGGAGAAAGTATCTAAAAGGAATAGTACAGAATGGAGTAGCTTCGGAGTGCTCACTGACAGCCAATCAGGTGATAGGCCAAAAGCCTAAAGAAGAAGTGGCCCTGCACCATCCCACACGGTATGGCAGCTGTGCCATGCCTGGACTGGACTGTTGACCCAAAAGGAAGGTGACCCCTAAGTCAAGGGAGGACGTCACCTGACAGAGAGACATTAGTCACATGGTAGTGCCGATGGAGTCCGACAGGGTCTGACAGAGAACAGGGCAGGAACGTGCCATATGAGTGCTAGAGTGAGTGGACGGGGGCGGAGCGGACAAGGGCCGGATGGTCAGTGGTGGTGCAGGTTGGGTTAGAACAGGAGCACAGTCATGACAGTATCCCCCCTTTAAGGCCTGAACCCCTGAAGGCCATAAGGTGGTGGGGCCAGAGTGACACGAGGTTTGATTTTGTAATTGGCTACAGGCCATGAGGCAGAAATGACTGCCACATGGGGTTGTGTTGGAGAACGAATGGGCCGCATAAAGGATGTCTCTTGACCATTAAGTTTTTTCCTCTATCTTTCCTTTGCTCTTTCAACATGTCCAGCCAGCGACAAAGTACAAGCTGACAAGATGCTGATGTGCCCATCTGGGACTGGGCTCAAGTCCCTGATGAGGACCTTGAGGTCCACATGAGCGATTCAGAGGGAACCGAGCAGGCCAAAGAGGCCGAAAAGGGTAGGTGGGAGGCCATATGGAAGGAGAGATGGGCCAAGGCTCATCAGCAGAGGGCAGAGGAGGCCCACTTGGAAAGGGAGTGTCAAGAGTGCGAGGAGCAAGAAAAGCAGGATCGTGAGGAGCGTGAGGAGTGCAAGAAGGTAGAAGTGGCACGACGGGCAGCAGCTGTGGAGGCAGAGGCTACGCAGCAGAGTGTCGCAAAGGACAAGGGTCAAGTGGGTGAGTTGCAAGCCCAGAGTTGGACCTTGTCAGTGGGTGGGTGAGTAGTACTTGCTCCTGAAGGCTGGCCAACTGACAACCCTCACAGACCCCAGCTGACCCCAGTGTTCAGTTCAACGACTGGGGCCCAGATTGGGATGATGGTGGCGACCCCCACGGTCATGACCAGGCCACCATGTGTCAGATGCCGACAGTGAGGTGAGGCAGGTGACTGTTGAGTGATGGCTGGTGGTCGGTCATGCAGCCCATGTAGGAAGAGGAAGAAGAAATGTAGCTGGGCCGCAATGGAGGATAACGAGGGGGTGACAGGTGGGTCCAGGAAGCGGGCTGGGACAGGGGGTTCATGGGGTAGCAGGAAGAAGAAGGGTCGGACTGGTGATGAAGACAATGACAACAATGAAATAGAGGAGGTGTTGGAGATAGAATCTCCCCTGTTGATATTGACTTAGGTGCGAGGTTTAGATGATTACATAAGCGCTTAGAGCGCACATTTAGAGTACACTTTTAGTACTGTTCCCTCAGTAGTTGAGTCACTACTGAGGGTGAGTCTACTTATTATTTAGTAGTTTCCTACTTACTGATTCCCTGTAGCTGCCTACAGGTACATCTAATATATCAGTAGTTGAGTCACTACTGAGGCTGCCTACAGCCCTTTTCAACAGGAGGTACCAGCACTGGCAGTACCTCAATTTGAGGCGGCCCATTCACACCTGGTCGGGGAAGCATCGGAGTCAGGTGGGTCGGGTCAAGGGGTGCTGGAGAGGTTATACAATGAGTGGATGCTCGTGGTTCAAGGGAGACAGGCAGCAGTGATGGAGCAGATGGCGGTGGCGATGGAGCTACAAGCCCTCACCATGCAGGCCTATGTGAGGCACATGACAGCAACCCCGCCATGGCCCCCAGTAGGTCGGGTTGGGGCAGTCACAGGCGGAGTTGAGATGGGCACTGAGGGGAGTCAGTCAGGTGTCGAACAGAGTGGGTCAGAAGTAGCAGAAGAGCCAGAGGAGAGTGGGAGCGAAGGTAACAAGGACGCGGAGGGTGAAGAGGATATGCAAGAGTAGGGTGTAGTAGAGAAACCCCTTTTTTTTTTTCTTTTTTGTTGTGTGTCTTGTCCTTGTAAATAGCATACAGTAACTAAAAACTTAGACTTGTTCATTTTGGAAAAAAGTGAAATGTAAGTACTGGAAGGGACTTGGAGGAGTACGGGGAAGGTTGAAATGAGGTGGACAAGTAGCAGCGGGTTGTTGACAGCGATCAGGGAAAGTTTGGACAGGTTGGAAAGTGATCGGAGATGTAGTGGAGGGAGTCAGTGCTGTCAGGGGGTCATGTTGAGGGTGTATATGGGCCTGGCTTGTGTGGGTATTGGTCATGGAAGGTGGTGATGAGTTCGGTGGCATTTTCCAGTTCAGTGGCTAACAGCCATGAAGTTTCTTTGTCAGTACCTTCATACCCAGCCCAGCAGACATAGTAGCTTAGCCAACATCGGCAGCAGTGGTCCATCTTTGAGTCAAGTATTTCCGATATTTCATACTCCAGTTTGCTGTCGATGTCAACTGGTGGTGGTGGCAGTTGGTGTCAGTTAGGGAAGGGATTGACCGAGGCAGGTTCTAACTGTGATACATGGAACACTGGGTGTACCGAATGCATGCTGTCAGGGAGTTTTAAGGTGACCAAGTGTGTACCAGGTTGGGCAATGATGTCGAAGGGACCCAAGTACTTTTCAGCGAGTTTATTGGATGGCCAAGTAGAGCGGAAGTACTTGGCCTTGACGAAGGCTTGGTCACCAACATTGAATTCAGGCGGAGGTAGGCACTTGGCATTGGCAGGACCCTGGTAGCGCTGCTGCACTGCAGCCATTTTGGAGCAGAGGAAGTCATGGAGGGCAGAGAGGTCCATAACATAGTCACAGGCTTTTGCAGAGGTGAGGTCCTGGTCAGCGGTGACCAACAGGTTGGGGTGGTAGCCCTTATTAGTGAAGAAGGGTGAGACTTTGGTGGTTGCACTAGGTGCATTGTTAAATGTGAACTTGGCCAGCAGGAGTAGTTTGGCCCAGTTGTCGTGCTGGTAGTTGCAGTAGATGTGGAGGTACTGCTCGAGTGTCTGGTTCATGTGCTCAGTTTGGCCATCACCCTCAGGGTGGTGACCTGAGGTGAAGTGGAGGTGCATATCTAAGGCCTTACCGAGGGAGTGGAAGAAGTGTGACACGAACTTGGGGCCTCGATCTGAGGTGACATGAGCGGGTACTCCATGCTTGGAGAAGACATGGGCGAGGAAGAGCTTGGCGAGGTTGGCGGAGGTGACAGAGTCATGTGTCAGGATGAACACCACTTGCTTGGACAGTCGGTCCACGATGACGAGTATGGCAGAGTAGCCATCAGAGGTGGGAAGGTGCTCAATGAAGTCCATTGAGATGGAGTTCCACGGCCTTTTGGGGACAGGGAGTTGCTTCAGAAGGCCATATGGGCAGTGACACTGAGCCTTGCTGTGACCACAGGCAGTGCAAGAACTGACATACTTCTTGACGTCAGTACAGAGGTTGGGCCATACATAGTCGCAGCAGACGAGCTCGAGAGTGCGGTTCTGCCTGAAGTGGCCAGCGAGAGGGTGGTCATGCTTAAACTGAAGTACTCGGAGGTGAAGGTCATCAATGTCAGGGACAAAGATGCGACCGTCAAGGCGGAGGAGGCCATCGGGGTCAATGGACCATCTCGGAGTGGACGGAGATGGGAGGTGAGTGGCCGATGCAGGATCGGCAGGTAGGGTGGAGATGATGTCGGAGCGAAGCTTCTCAACATCGAAGGCCATAGCGGCTTGTAGGACGGGGGCCATGAGGTGGGTGGTATGGAGGGACAACATGAACTGTTCTTGGGTGAACATAGGATGAAGGCTGTGCGGATTTACTTGCGTGTAGTCCCTATCCCTGTCAGATAATTAGTTCCCCAGTAACTCCAAGCTACTATATTCATATCTACCTGTCAGATAATTAGTCTACAGGTGGTCAGTAAAAGTAAGGCTAAATAAAAGGGTGACTTACTCCCCAGTAACTCCAAGCTACTGAGGAGGGAAGGGAGAAAATTTACCCTACTGTATGTACGCTTTTTTGCTTATGTAAGCGACACATCATCGCACCTAAGTCTTATACTGCTAGGGGCAGTTTATATTCCAACAATCCCCCCCTTTTGGGTAGATGTCCCACCTGCGGGTGAGCACATCGGGTTTGGCCCCCAAGCAGCCAGGCTGGAAACAGATGGTGAGGTTGAACTGAGAGAGGTACTTGGACCAGCGAGCCTGTCGATGGGTCAGAACCTTAGATGTGGAGAAATATTCAAGATTTTTGTGGTTGGTGACCATGTCGACAGGGGCAGCAGAGCCCTCGAGGTAGTGTTGCCAGTGGCGGAAGGCCTTGTAGATGGCCAACAGTTCCTTGTCATGGGTGTCATAGTTGAGTTCCAGAGCAGTGAGGGTGCAGGAGTAAAATGCAACCAGGCGGAGCTCACCGTCAGGGCAGGTGATGGAGAGGATGCCAGCGATGGCATAGTCGGAGGCATCGGTCTTGATGGTGATCGGCGCATCGGGAACCCAGTGAGTGAGGACAGGAGCAGAGGTGAAGGCATCTTTGAGGTGGAGGAAGGCAGAGTGGCACTCCTCGGAAAAGTTCCAAGGAGTGTTTTTTCAGGTGAGGCGGGTGAGTGGAACGACTATTTCGGAGTAGTTTTGGATGAACCGATGATAGAAGTTTGCAAACCTGAGAAACGACTGAATATCCCTGACCTTGCGGGGTTCAGGCCAATCACGGATGGACTGAACCTTGTCAGCGGACATTGTCAGTCCAGATGGGGAGAGGATGTAGCTGAGGTACTCGACGAAGTCCCTGTGGAACTCGCACTTTTCAGGTTTGGCATATAGGCCATGACAGCAGAGGCATCAGAGTACCTCTTTTACGTGTTTTCGGTGCGACTCCAGGTCATGAGAATAAATAAGAATGTCGTCAAGGTAGACCATGATGCAGACATTGAGCATGTCTGCGAAGATGCTATTGACAAACTGCTGGAAGGTGGCCGGCACATTAGTAAGACTGAAGGGCATCACCCTCCACTCGTAGGAGCCATAGCAGGTGCGGAAGGTGGTCTTCCATTCATTGCCATCGGCGATGTGGATGAGGTGGTAGGCATGGCGGAGGTTGATCTTACTGTAGACTTTGGCACGGCTCAGCAAATCTAGAAGATTGGAGATGAGCAGGAGTGGATAGTGATCCTTTTTTGTGATCTTGTTGAGGCCTCAGTAATTGACACAAAGGTGGAGGGAGCCATCCTTCTTCTTGACAAAGAGGATGGGTGCACCATGGGCAGAGGTGGACTGTTTGATGAAGCCATAGCTGAGGTGTTCATCAATGAAGGTGCGGAGAGCCTTGAGCTTTTTTTTTTTTTTTTTTTAGTCTCAGTTTAAAGTGACTAAGGGTGAGTAACCCTATGTTACACTATACCATCACAGTGCTACCAAGACAAGAGAAGAGCGGAAGGGGTCTGACCACAAAGACAGGTTACTATGTGCATGTAACCAACCAGGCCCACAGGTGGTTAGCCTGTGAGCTAGGAGTAAAAAGCTATACTAAGGTTAGTGGAGGGAGTGACACTGTACGAAAGGGAAAGAAGAGGGGTGCACAGGAAGGAGTGGATGATGCAGGCCAGCCTAACGCTGGGCTGTGGGTACAGTTGGGTCAGGGGGGAGGGTAATGCGGGTGGATATAGAACTACAGTCGACATATGCCGTGTTCGCGGTGCGGAGGGACCTGTTGCTACGCGCTGCTAGACGGAAAGGTGGGCTGCCATGGAAATGCAGCTTGAGCACATCGGACGCATCATGGGGGAGAGAATTAATTATTTGCACTGGGGAATAAAGCGCCCCTGTGTAGGAGGTGGGAAGGTTGATGCATGACAGTACGGTGGTTAGCCAATGGGGTGGGTTGGGGTCTGGCACCGAGGTGCCATCAGCCTGCCGAACGAGCAGCTGGTATGGTGGGGAGGGGGAGGGCTGGGGATCGGGGGAGCTACCATCATCAGAGATGGCCTCCTCTTCCGAGGAGGGAGTAGGGGAGTTACTGCGCTGGCAGCATGCCTCATGGGTGGAGATATAATTATAGAGTTTCTCCTTTAGGGAGCCTAACTCCGCACAGAGAGCCGCTACCTCGGCCAGGAGGGGAGAAAGGGCGGGGGAGGGAGCATGTGGGTGGGTGCTGTCCATCTCAGGTGTTGTGTGTATGGTGGTGGAGGCGGCTGGCTTAGAGGGGGGGGGATGAGGTGGCTTTCGTCTGGTGGGGCAGGCGAACCTTCAACTGGTTGCAAAGGTGGATGAGGAGGTTGTTCTGGTACAACCTCAGCCAGGCTGGGTGGACCTGTCCCGAGTCTGCGTCAATGGCGACGGGGTTGAGATGAGTCTTAAACGAGTGAAAAACTGCGACAATCCACTTTATGGCCCTTGGGGCAGTCTTATCACACGCTATAGGGATGGTTGGGACCTGGAAGGACTTGCCCTCATTGGGGCCAGCCTTGATGGACCAGGTCCAGATGGGAGGGTTCTTGGTGAAGTGGGAGGCCACGGCCTTAGGTAGAGCAGGGGGAGAAAAGCAGGCCCTGAAGGTACCCTTGGGGAATTGGTGGTATTGATGCCCCACCTCAGAGAGCCTGAGGGGGCAGGGAGTGGTGGGAGAGCATTGGTGCTTGGGTGGAGGTGTTTTCCCATGGGGGGATGATGGTGGTATGGGTTCAAGAGGCATTTAGCCTCAAGCTTGGGTGGGGAGAGGGAGTAGATCGTGCCGATGGGTGGGGAGGCCCCCTCCTCGATGTCAATCTTCAGGTCAAAGCTGCGGTGTGGAGGCAGCTCGGTCGCTTTCACTTTGCTAAAGACATCAGCGAACTCATGGTATTCGGAGGGGACCAAAGAAAGGTCAGGAGGAGAAGGCGAAGTGGAGGACACACAGAGCAAGACATCATCAGGGTGCAAGTGCAGAGGTAGGTGGTGGCCCTGATGAGGGAGATGTGTGGAGGAGATGGCGAGTCAGAGGCCTTCGGTGAAGGTGGCAGAGTGTCCAGAGACAGAGCGGAGGGTGTTGGTGTCAGTGCTGGAGTAGCGGTCAACTGTGATGGAGGCACCAGGGGCGTAGGCATTCCCTGCAATGGTGGTCAGAACGAGATATGGCCCAGTACCCAATCAATCAATGGATTGTAGTGGGTGAGCCAGTTGTGTCCTAATACCAATGAGCATGAGGAATCCAATGGAGTAACATAAAAGGGAATGGAGGTGACATCGCCAGAAGAAAAGCAGACAGAAAGATTTACTTCCTGCGAGATTACAGCATTTGTGCTACCATCAAACAGGCGAAGTGGAATGGGCGGAGAAACAGGTTTTGCAGGTACAGAATATTTACTTATTACTGAAGGGTCTATAAAACAATGAGAGGAGCCGGAGTCGACTAACAGGGAGACATTATCTAACAGAAGGTCTGGAAGGGAGACTGAGGGCATAAGCGAGTTGGGGTTGGAAAGAGTGGACGTGTTGAGTCGGATGGCGGGTGCATGGTCGGGGTCAATGCTTCCTCCAGGCCATGCGGGCTCCCTGGAGGAGCAGACTAATTTTTTGGCTCTTCCTTCTCCGTGGGCGGAGTAGGAGGGGCGTCGGCCGCAGCAGTGCAGGCTTTCATGGCATGGGAAGTGGACTTCAGGCAGTCCTTGGCAGAGTGGCTGGCCTCACCACAGAAGAGACAGAGGTTATTTTTGAGGTGGTGCTGCCGTTCAGCAGTGTTGAGCTTGCCATCCTTGCCAAGGAGGTGCATGATGTTGGACTTAGGTGCTTCCGACCTCTGACTGTCCTTCTGCTTGGACTTGCCTTTATTGTCGGAGCATGGAATGGAAGAGGATGCAGATGAAGATTTCTTATCATCTGAGGGTTTCCCCGCGGATGACTTTTCGGTGGAGGGCTTGACAGAGTGGGATACTTCAGCCTTATGTTCCCAATACTGAGCATCAATGGTTTGGGCGAGATCATGCAAACCGGAGAGGGTGGCGGGTTTGCCAACCCGGGCAATCTCATCTTTGATGCGGTCGGGGAGGCTGGTGTAAAAGCGATGATGGAGGGCGCCCTCACCATAATCTTTGACCTGTGAAGCCCAACAGTTGAACTCCACGACGATTTGGTGATATGGGAGGTATCCTTCATTGAGAGGTTTTCAAGATTCTGAACCACATTGGCCACCGCATCATGCAGGCCGAAATTGATGGTCAGTTCATGGAGGAACTCCCGGTAGTTGTCCATCCATAACGGATGGTCGAGGTAGTCATTGGGGTTTAGGAGGTCAGGCTTGAACCAGGCCAGTGCCATGCCCTTGAGATAGGATTGGGCAAAGGTGACCTTGGCACGGTCGGTTCGGAAGGCCTTCAGATGGTCTTGGAAGTTGAGCTCGCATTGTACCAGGAACTCACAGAGCTTCTTCGGGTCAGAGCCATTGAAGGTGTCGGGCTCTCGGACCTTGGTTTTTGGAGTCGAGTCTCCGGAGCACTGGCTTGAGTGGGCGAGTGCGTGAATAGCCCTAGTCAGGGCAAGGAGGGGGTCTTCGGGTGGCTCAGCTGGATCTTCGGGGATACCCCCATCACCGCTGCCCCCACCATTGGACCCTCCATCGGGGATGTCAGGGTGGTTGGGATCGGAAGGGTTGCCACTGAGTGGTGGCAGGGTGTGGAATACGGATCGCTGGGTTTCGGAGGGCCCAGCTTGAGAAGCACTTTCATGTTGAGAACGACAGAGAAGGAGTGAAACTGTTTGACAACTGAGGGTGCACATTGCGGATTTGTGAACATGAGTGCAAGCCTCTCAGTGGGTTCTCTCTGGGTGTGTGCCTGGGTCTGCATGACATAGTTTTAGTATAGAAAACGGAAGAGGATTTGTACAGGTGTCAGTACGAATATACTGTCAAGTTTGGTCCTACTCTGATGATCTCCGACACTCACAGAGGCCGGGGGATGTGTCTGGAGGTTGGCCGATGTTGGCCAATGACTGGCTGACACACACCAATGAAGAGTGACGATGGCCGAAGGGTGGCCGATGGTTGTGACAGAGGGTCAGGAGAGGGCATTGGGTTCAGCTCGTGTGCTGCCCCCTTGTATGAGCCCAGCCCTCGGATTTCAGAGATAGAAAAGAGTCGGTATTAAGCCGACAACAGAAGAGGAGGCCGGTCAAAGACCGCAGAGGAGGGAACTAAGTTGATATTCGTACTGAAGAGACACCACTGAATGCAGCGGGCTTATATATACAGTAGGCTCGCTGTCGAGGCGGTTCAGTATCAGAACAACGGAACTAACATATGGAGTACAGTAAAATTTCAAGGGGCAGAAGTGTCAGAAAACTTCAGTTGGAGTACAAGTGCAGACAGTGGAGGTGAGGGACGGGATAAGGAGAAAGTATCTAAAAGGAATAGTACAGAACAGAGTAGCTTCAGAGCACTCACCAACAGCCAATCAGGCGATAGGCTGAAAGCCTAAAGAAGAAGTGGCCCTGTGCCGTCCCATGCAGTGCGGCAGCTGTGCCATGCCTGGACCAGACCATTGACCCAAAAGGAAGGTGACCCCTAAGTCAAGGGAGGATGTCACCTGACAGAGAGACATTAGTCACATGGTAGTGCTGATGGAGTCCAACAGGGTCTGACAGAGAACAGGGCGGGAATGCGCCATATGAGTGCTAGAGTGAGTGGACAGGGGTGGAGCGGAGCAGACAAGGGCTGGATGGTCAGTGGTGGCACAGGTCAGGTTAGAACAGGAGCACGGTCATGACAGTCTGTACAGACCTGTATAGAGGGGGGTGGTTTTGCTGATGTAAGGACTACCATCCTAACTTGTCAATCACTGCCGACCATGACTTCACCTCCACAAAAGCCCATGACTACATTATGGACCTCCCCACTCTCCACAACTTCCTCCACTCTGAAATGGCCACAGCTCAGCAGTGCTACCAGGCTCCCACTGATGCCAGGTGCCTACCTCTGCCTGAGTTCAATGTTGGTGACCAAGCCTTTGTCAAGGCCAGGTACTTCTGCTCTACTCAGCCATCCAACAAACTCGCCAAGAAGTATCTAGGCCCCTTTGACATTATTGCCTAACCTGGTATGCACTCCATTACCCTAAAACTACCTGACAGCATGTGCTCAGTACACCTGGTGTTCCATGTATCACAGTTAGAACCTGCCCCAGCCAACCCCTTCCCAAATCAGCATCAGCCACCACCTCTGCCAGTTGATGTTGACAGTGAACTCAAGTACGAGATATCAGAGATCCTTGACTCGAAGATAGACCACTGTTGCTGCTGTTGGCTAAGCTACAAGGTCTGCTGGGCCAGTTACAAAGGCACTGACAAGGAAACTTCATGGCTACTAGCCACTGAGTTGGAACATGCCCCTGAACTCATTGCTGCCTTCCATGAATGTTATCCCCACAAGCATGGCCCCTTCATACCCCAATGTGACAGCCCAGCATTGCCAACACCCTCCGACACCTGTCCGACCCTCATCCACTAGGACTGCTACCTTTCTGACTCAGCCTGATTTTTTTTCTCTTCCTTTCCTACATGTTCCTTTGCAAGTACTTACACCTTTTGTTGAAAACAAAACAATGTCTAAGTCTGTTTTTACTGTACAAGTACAACACAAACACAAAAAAAAATCTACCACACCCTACTCCTGCACATCCTCTTCACCCTCCACATCTTTGTTACCTTCACTCCCACTCCCCTCGGGCTCCTCCACTACTCCCGACTCACTCCATTTGGTGCCTGACTCAACTCCACCTGAGATTGCCCCAATCTGCCCAGCTGGAGGCCATGGTGGGGGTACTGTCATGTTCCGCACATAGACCTGCATGGCCATTGCCTGTGCCTCCATCACCCCTGCCATTCTCTCCATCACCATTGCCTGCCTCTCCATCACCATCGCTTGCCTCTCTTGGGCAGTGATGACCCTCCCCTTGTACTCCTGCTTGGTGACCCCCCAGTCTACCTCTGCTCCAACCAGACACAACCTTGTCACCTGGAATTGGTTTGATGCTGGCACCAGCACTTCCTCAACCTCATTGTCACCCTCATCGTTGTCATCATCATTGCCCCTACCCTTCTTTCTCTCCCCACCTTGTGACCCTCCAGTACTGGCCTGTTTTCGTGACAGACCAGCTGCCCAGCTGCACTTCTTCTTCCATTTCCTACATGGGCCACATGAGCACCCACTGGCCACTGCCTGACACTCTCTGGACTCACCATGTTGCTTACACCCTTCACAAACCCCCCTTGTCAGGACCAATGTCATCATAGGAACCATCATTGCTCCGATGTGTGCCCCAGTCATTGGGCTGTACATTGGTGTTGGCTGTAAACTGTAAGCCTCATCAGTAGGGGTGTAAGGGTAGAAGAGGGGTGGCTACCACTCACCTGCTTGATGATGACCCCCTACTCTGAGCCCACAACTCCCTGACCTGACCCTGATCCTTTGCAATGCTCTGTCACACAGACTTTGCCTCTGCTGCAGCTGCCCAATGCACTGCCTCCAACACCTCTTGCCTCTCCCATTCTTCCCACTCCTCTTGCTTTTGTTTCTCGTGCTCCTCGCACTCTTTCGCTCCTTCTCCAAATGAGCCTCCTCCACCTTCTGTCAGTGTGCCTCCACCCTCCATTCCTTCTTTGTTGCCTCCTGCCTACCTTTTTCTGCCTCTTTGGCTCATTCCATCCCCTCTGAGTTGCTTGTATGGACCTCCAGGTCCTCATTGGTTGCTTGTGACCAGTCATGGGTGGGGGTGTTGGCACCTTGCTGGCTTGTACCTTGTTGTTGGCTGGACATGTTATGGAGCAAAGGAGAGATGGGAGAAGGTACTTGATGATGAGGATGCACATTTTTATGTGACATGTTCAGGCTCTGACACAACCCCACCATGGCAATCAACCCATGCCTCATGGCCCATTGCCAATTACAAAGTCAAACCTCATGTAGTCTGGGCC
Organism: Pisolithus sp. B1; assembly: GCA_024663435.1. Classification (NCBI taxonomy): domain Eukaryota; kingdom Fungi; phylum Basidiomycota; class Agaricomycetes; order Boletales; family Pisolithaceae; genus Pisolithus; species Pisolithus sp. B1. The sequence goes on from JANFAA010000049.1 coordinate 120,774, forward strand.
ACATTGCCTATGGCCTTCAGGGGTTCAGGCCTTAAAGGGGAGATACTGTCATGCCTGTGCCTCTGTTCTAGCCCATCTTGTGTTACTACTGACCCTCCTGGACCTCCCCCCATACCACCAGCCCCTCTCCACTCCACTCTGCCCCTGTCTGCTCACTCTAGCACCCGTGTGGCACACCCCTGCCCCATTTTCTGTTGGACCCCATCAGTCTCTGTCAGCAGCACCATGTGACCAATGCCTCTTAGTCAGGTGACATCCTCTCTCGACTTAGGGGTCAGTTTCCTTTTGGGTCGATGGTCTGGCCTAGGCATGGCACAACTGCCACACCACATGGTATGGTGCAGGGTCACTCCCTCTTTAGGCTTTTAGCCTATCATCTGATTGGCTGTCGGAGAGCGCTCCGAAGGTACTCCATTCCATGCTATTCCTTTTAGATACTTTTTCTTTATCCCATCCCTCACCTCCATTATCTGTGCTCATACTCCAACTGAAATTTTCTGACATTTCTGTCCCTTGAAAATTTACTGTACTCCATATGTTAGTTCTGACCTTCTGATACTGTACCACCTTGATGGTGCATGCACTGTATATAAAGCCCACCACATTCAGCAGTGTTCCCTCAGTACAAATATCAACTTAGTTCTCCTCCTCTATGGTCTTCAACTGGCCTCTCTGTCTACTGTCAGACTTCCCCTGACTACCTTCTGCCTCTGAAATCCAAGGGCCAGGCTTGTACAAGGGGGCAGTGCATGAGCTGAACCCGATGCCCTCTCCCAAACCTCTGTCACAACTGTTGGCCAGTGTCGCTCTCTGTCAGCCCTCATTGGCCAGTCATCAGTCAACATCAGCCTACCTTCATACATGTCCCCTGGCCTTTGTGAGTGTCAGAGATCATCAGAGTAGGCCCAAACTTAACACAGCCTTGGGAAAGCTCATCAGTGAACAAGACATTAGTCAGAACCAGTCATGACCAGTCCTGACCAATTGCTGGTTCCCTGATGCTAGGCAGTGTCAGAAAACTCAATCAGATAAAAAGCCTCCCCTTCCCCATCATATTCCATTGGTTCTCAGATCTAGCTAGCTACAGACCACCTGTCTCTCAAGGATTGGCAGAGCTGAAAGTTGACCAAAAAGTGGATTGGCCCATATGAGGTCTTGGACATTTTGCCCAATGCCATTAGATTAAAGCTCCCCTGGAACATGCATATTCACCTGGTTGTGAATGTTTCACAGGTTAAATAAACCCTATGTAGGTGCTCTTGATGGGCAACCTATATCTAGACCTGGCCCACAAGGGTTACAGATGAAGGAGATGTAGAGTTTGAAGTCAAAAAGGTTGTTGACTCTCATTTGAAACAAGGAGGTCTTCAGTTTTTGGTGCATTGGTGAGGATATCCTGAAGAAGATCATACTTGGGAGCCTAGTTATGCTCTCAAAAATGCCCAGGTGGCAATAGATGACTTCTACAAACTTCACCCTGGCACACCCCAGAAACTTCACCTTTTGTCAACCAGTGGTCTCTTTTTCTCTGCTTTGCCTGACCCTTTGACTGCTGTGCAGCCTATTTGGTCTCACCTGGAAGTCAAGCCATGGGAGGGGATAGTGTAATGGTCTATACTTTTTCACTACACTCATTATCATAGTTTGCCTTATTTAGTCACTCTCTGGTTGGGGTTACACAGATGCTCACTGGACCCTTTAGCTTAGTCATCTTTTGCCACATTGACCCAGTGTGTTACACTGCAGCCAATAGCATTTACAGTGACTCAAAAAACCCTTTCAATACTCTGCTGTTTTGTATTGACAGTGATGTCAAAAGTCAGGGAAATTCTATAAAATCCTGGAGGTATTCATACAGATAGCTCTATGTCATGGCTCCAAAAGGGTACCTTGCTCAAGTTTTTTGGCTTTGTTTTGGTTGAGATATTGCATGTTTAATTAGGACAACTCATTGAAAGGGTTTTTTTGCTGATGAAATGGCAAAATATTCATGGCAATTGGACAGCATATTTTATGGTGTGGAGCATGAATTTTTGGCAGTCATGCATGCTAGTGATTACATAACATATCACATAATCAATCTGATGGTTTGTTAGCATGTAAACAGGGCCAACCATTTAACCTGAGTCATTGATCCTCAATCCTGTACCATTGCTCAATCAGGACTGAGTAACTCTCTCAGGGAAATGTCAGCAAATTATGGTGTAAATGGCATCATCATGAGTAGGATGTATGCCCAGCACCATTTTTCCCTTAAAATAGTTGCTAAAATTGATCCCTGTACCATTTCTGCTACCAATGCCTAAGCAGTCCTGACAGTAATTAGCACTGGGAAAAGTGAAAATGTCATGGAGGTCAGTCTGGCACTTCAGGACATGAATAATGAACTATTCCCCTCTCAACTGGTGAATTTCTACACAAGAAAAGGTGGCACCAAGGTTGGAGTGAGGCAATGCCCTCCCCTGCACACCAGGAGGCAAGGAGGCTCAGCCAGACTATGCCCTGTGCTGAACTGTGGGTGACCAGGAAAGGATTATTTGATCATAGGTGGCCAGTGGAAATACCTAAGGACAGATGGAAGGGAAAAAATTTGCACCCTGGCAGCCCAATAGGTTATTCCACCCAGAAAACCCCTGGAGGGTAGAGAAGGGTTTACTTCTCCCAACCTTGATACCAGCTTTTCTTGCATAGAAATGCACCAGTTGAGAGAGGATTAGTTCATTCTTCATGTCCTGAAGTGCCAGACTGACCTCCATGACATTTTCACCTTTCCCAATACTGATTACTGTCAGGACCACTCAGGCATTGGTAGCAGAAATGGTACAAGGATCAATTTTAGCAACTATTTTAAGGGACTAATGGTGCTGGGAATACATCCTATTCATGGTGATGCCATTTACACCATAATTTGCTGACATTTCTCTGAGAGAGTAGTCCTGGTGGAGCAATGGTACAGGATTGAGGATCAATGACTCAGGTTAAATGGTTGGCCCTGTTTACATGCTAACAAACCATCAGATTGATTATGTGATATGTTATGTAATCACTAGCATGCATGACTGCCAAAAATTCATGCTCCACACCATAAAATATGCTGTCCAATTGCCATGAATATTTTGCCATTTCATCAGCAAAAAAACCCTTTCAATGAGTTGTCCTAATTAAACATGCAATATCTCAACCAAAACAAAGCCAAACAACTTGAGTATGGTACTCCTTTGAAGCCATGACATAGGGCTATCTTTATGAATACTCTCAGGATTTTATAGAATCTCCCTGATTTTTGACATCACCATCAATACAAACCAGCCAAACATTGAAAGGGTTTTTTGAGTCACTGTATCTCTCTTTGTTTGGTTTGTTCTATGACACTCTTTGGTACAAATACTCTAGGTAGTATAAATACCAGGCTCTCTTGTCATAGTACACTCCAATCAAGTTCACTTCATGCTTGCCACATAGTAACTCATTCCTCTTGAGTCTCTATCAGTTCATAGGAGTGACTGAGTTGCAACATTTTGTTGTCAGTGCCACAATGCTCAATGCCAGACTGCAAATCTGATGCTGAGTCATATTAGTAAGGAGAGGGTACTCACCATAAGGGTGGTGGTAGCACAGGAGGGTGGTGAGGGAGGGACAACAACAAAGATGATGAGGAGGAGGTATGGTGGTGGTAGTGGAAAGAGATGTGGTGTCAGAGTGAGCTAGGTTTAAATATCCTTTTCTGCTTACCTCAGCAACTTTCAAAGCCAGCTTGGGTTGTGTGGTGCACCTCTACAAATTTCAAACTCAGATTCAAACTCCGCAAAAAATGAAAGTTGTAGCCTATAATCCCAGGACCATGGGAATATTTTTACCTTAGTAATATCTCCTTTTTTGGGTGAGATATTCACAAAGTTCTTGTGGAGTCCCAGTTTGCAAAAATAAAAAAGTGGCTGTACAGTTATGATGTCATAACAAAAGTTGTAGTGTATGATGTCATGATCATGTCAGTATGATTATCTCATCAATATGTCTACTTTTGGATGAGATATGGGCAAATCAAAGTTTACATCTGTGGTGTCTGTAGAGTCTGTAGGGTCTGTAGGGGTCTGTACTTAGTCTGTGGAAAATCTGTACCATCTGTGGGTCTGTGCCTCTGTACCAAACCCAGGGTTTTGCTGATGTTGGTGAGCACTCCATTGTGGCCTTGTATGGACCATTCATAGGTATAGTCTTTGTCCTGTGCCTGTCCTCCACTGTTAGCATTCCCTCCATTGTGAAGTTTTCTGACATGCATCCCCCTTGAAGTTTTATCTACCTCCATATGTTAATTCTGACATCCTGCTACTGTACTGCCCCAGTGCCACCATATCATATAAATACTTGTGCAGTACACCAATCTCTCTCCAGTATGAATATCAACATAAGTTCTCCTCTCTGAGCTTCCATCTCCTGTCTCTGAGTTGTTCTGACCATCTGGTGCTTAGCCCACCTCTGACATACATATGAGGGCCAAGCTTGCACAAGGGGGCAGCATACAAGCTGAACCTGAAGCCCTCCTCCAACCCTCCACTCCACTAGTCAGAGGCCCACTGGCCCCTTTTGGCCCTCTCTCACATCTCCCTGCTTGTCAGAGCCCTGTCAGTACCCTTTGGGGGCCCATAACTCTTTATCTACCTTTTGGACTAGTGTCAGACTTTCAATCTCCAACATCAGTCAACTTGGTAGTGGAACCTTCAGGGCAGGACTGAACTTGACAAAGGGCTAGAACAGAGGCATGGTCATGACAGACTGGGTACATCATCTCTTGAAGTAATTCTGCCATTCTCTTGATCATGTGACAGTGCAAGCTGCCAAGTGACTTGACAGTCTGTCACAGCTGTGCCATCTCCTCAGTATACCAGTTGATAGCCTCCACATCAGGGAGCCAGTGATTGGTCAGGACTGGTCACAGACTGGTTTGTGACTGGTTCTGACTAAAATCCTGTTCACTGATGCACAATGGCATATGGGCCTTGGGAGATCAACATGTCATGTGCAACACCCTTACCCCTTTTGGCCTGAGAGCCTTCCTCCACTATTTCTACTTCCAGACTCTTTGCCCTCATATGTTTCTTCTTTTTGCTGGCCCTTGGTGACATCTTTTCCTCCAGCACACATTTCATACTTGTTCCCACAGCCTCCTCCAGCACAACATGCTTCTGGGACTTCTTCACACCCACTGGCACACACTGCTCTTTCATGGATGAGCACTGGTCACATGACTTTTTCCCATGCTTGCTTGCCTTCACCAGCTCATAGGTGCATTCAACTTTGGCCCAGGCATACTAAGCACATGGCACATTCTCTGCTGGAGCTCCCTCTTGGCTCTGAAAGCTCTCTACTGGTGCTGGGTTAGTCAATGCTGGTGCTGCTGGACTCACCACTGGACCTTGTGACTGTGCCCTCACACTCCCAACCAGACTGTCTGCCCATGCCCTGTGTCTCTCCACAGACTCCTGCTCTCAAATGTGCCTGCTCCTCTCTGTCTTGGTGCTCAGCCAACTCCTGACATGCAGCCTCAGCCCTCTCCTGCCAGTTGTTTTCCTCTTGCTCCCAGCACTCCATCTCTTCCTGCTACACAACTCTGCTGCCTCTCTCTCTCAGTGCTCATCCTCTGCCCTCTCCTGGGCTGCAGCTTCTTCTGCCACCTTCTGTTCCTTTCATGCCCTCCTTCAGCACTGCCTCTCATCATACTTTGCCTTCACAACAACCTTGTCATCATCACTGTCAGACTGAATAGCAGAGTCCAGGACTACTGTCCAGTCCCAGACAGTGGTGGCTGGTGGAGTGGGGATGTGGGAAGGGGGTTGCAACATGGTGAGAGCAAGGTTTGATGGTGGACTACAAATTTGGTTGCTCTTTTGAAGACCAGAATATGTGGATACTGGCTGTCTTCAGCTGGCCTCATGTCAGGGTCTAGACAGCTTCCTCACTTGGTCCTCATGGGCTCAGCCCTAAGAGGGGAATACTGTCATATCCATGCATTCAGATCTCACCTAGCCCTACTGGTAAGCACTCCTCTGGTAGATAGCTGTCTTCCAGTAGTGGTGTGCACATGCTCCAGACCAGTGTCCAACTCCAGATACTCCAGCCTGTCTTTGTTCTCTGTTTGGACTAGTAAACTACTCCATTCCTTCATGGTTAGGTAAATGTTTTGTATTTGTTGGACCTGTGTCTGCCACTGATAGACCAGTCTCCAGACTAGTCCCTTAGTCACTCACTTACTAACACTCATACATAGCCTTAGCTAGTGTTACCAAAACTGCCAGAACTCCAGTAATCTCTCTTCTGGACCAGTAGTATAAATACCTGTTTAGCTCTGTACTGTAGCCTCAGTCAGATAATCATCTTAACATCTGAGACTTAGACCTGAGCTCCAACCTCCATTCTGGAGCTCAGACTCCACTCCCTCTGTCATCCCAAACATACCTGGACTTGTCCAAGGGCACAGCATATGAACTGAGGCCAATTGGGTATTGTCTCCCTATAGCCTGACCAATGTTCCCATGAAACATGTGCTCCCTGGAAACTCTGGCTCTTGAATCCCAGCACCATGACCAACCCTGGAACATCCAGACCTTCAAACTCCAGCTTACTCTGCACTTGGGAACTGTGTTTAACATGAACTTTTATTTGGTTTTTCCATGATGGAGTGCCCACTAAGTTGTTGACTGAGTAGTATTAGGGACCAAGTGTAGTACAATTAGCAAAAAAAGTGTAGTACTAAAGTATAGCAAAAGATGGTAGGGGATTAGCAAAAAAGTGTAGTACTGTGGTATTAACAAAAGATGGCAGTGGGATTAGCAAAAAAGCATAGTATGATGGCATTAGCAAAAAGTGGTAGTGGGATTAGCCAAAAAGTGTAGTATGATGGTATTAGCAAATATCAGTAGTGGCATTAGCAAAAAAGTGTTGTAGTAGTAGTAGTAGTAGTAGTAGTAGTAGTATTAGCAAACAAATGGTAGTGCATTAGCCAAAATTGGTAGTGGCATTAGAAAAAAAGTGTAGTAGTAGTATTAGCAAAATAAAGGTAGTGCATTAGCAAAAAGCACAGTAGTAGTAGTATTAGAGAACATGGTAGTGGCTGGGATTCTGGGAACTCTGGAACTGTGTTTGGCCAGTCCTGGCCAGAGGGGGACCTTTCTGGGAGAGCTGGGGGTCTGGCCAGATGATGGCTGGTTTGCTGATGCTTGAGAGTGGAAAGATGGTCAGATGGATCTGACATAAAGGTCTGCCAGCCAAGGTACTCTGAGTGCCATTGTGGGAGTGCAAATGCAGTCACTTGGATTGTCTTCGCCACCCCCTGACATGACACATTCAAATTGGCAGCATAGCATTTCCCTTTTTGTTGACATACCACTATAATGACCAAAAATGCACCCAAAAGGAAAGAGGTTCACACATGGGAGATTTCAACATTTTGATGTGAGCAGAAGATAATTCCGAAGGTAAATGCAAAATATTATATTCTGATATTGTATTATACATGTGGCAGAATTTTATATTTGGATATGCCTCAAAATGTTGGTCAGAATATATACTTTTGACAACAATTAAGACATCCTCAAAATGGAAAAGCAGATTATATATTTGACCAGCATCAAAATGTTTGCTATTAAATTATATTCTGCTGAAGATTTGACTGTAGGTCAGAATATAATTTTGGGCCAAGGTTGAAATCAGTTGGTTAAATTATATATTTCAACCTTGGTCAAAAGTTATCACCCACTGAGTGCCTGTTTGGTGGTCACTAAATGGCCTGCAGTGTCTTCAGTGATCTACTACTTACATGTATTTCTGCAGTAAGCTACTTATCGCACTGCAGCTAGAGCATCCCAGCTTTGCACAATGGCAGCCATGATCAACCCACAAAGTATGATAAGCATGAGACCAAAGAGGGAGTTGGGGGAGAGAAGTTGGTCAATCATAGACCCACTGGCATATCATAATGCATATCACATGGGACAATTAGCAGATCGCATGAACCAGTTCAATTAGTCAATTAATTAAGCCGACCTTTGTATAGGACCATCCTTTGCTTGACAAAGTTGTGATGAGCATTGACAATTGTTTGATTACAGCCAATATATCTCCATCACCATCTCAGCTTTAAGTAGCAAATAACAGAACACTACCACTGGTTGAGTGTTAGGAATTTAGGCCACTGACACATAGGGAGTGTTCAGCATCGGTATCAAAGAGGGCACCTACAAGTGTACATATCAGAATGTGGAACTTTGATTAAAAATAAAGGGACCATATACCAGATTGGCATGGTCTTGAACCATCACATAGCAATGCAGCTACACATAACATTGGTCATAGAGATGAACACAATTCCCTTATGACAGATGAGCAGGTCAATATACCAGGATGATCTGCAGTGTGGTTCATAAAAAGTTGTGGTGATGAGTTTGATATGACTGTATCATGATATTTCTGATACTGTTTCCTGTACCTGAACAATGTTTCTTGTCCTGCGCCTATGAGACGTACTAATATTAAGGCAAGGTCAAAATCAGTCAGGTATATATAACATTTTATGCTTAGTGAGAAGTTATCACCCACCAAGTGCCTTTGCAGTAGCCACTCACTGATTGCTCAGCTGCCATTTGTTACCCACTCAGTACACATAGTCTGATAGTATACATACATAGTATGGGAGTACAGTCAGGTAGTATGTAGTACTCCAGAATCAGTTCTATATTGTCAAACTAGCATCTTACAACTGTCACAGGGAGTTCAGGTGCAAGAGAAGATGACTGGAATAGGTCTTCTAACTGTTGATCAGAGTTTGAACAATCCGTAGCTAAGTAGAGTCATTTAATCTGAGGGAAGGCCCTCAGCCAGGGAGCACAGTATGGCTATCAAAGTAGTGTCAGTCAGAGAAAGAGTATATGATGGATAGAGCATACAATTATGTTGTGCTTGGCTGAATCAAGGCACAGAAGAAAGAGGACACTAACAAGGCAGCTCGAGACAGGTCCTCTGGGAATTTCAAGAAAGCGGTGATCTATTCCACTAGGAATTCAGATACAAAGCTCATTTAAGTTGGGGAAATGAGCAACACAGGCCATGACATCATCAAGAAGAGGAGTGTCAGATAATGACAATCGGTAGAAATGGATAGTAAGGGATTCCAGTGTGGTGGGCAACTTGGCAAGGCTCGCAAAAGAGTGGATACTCACAGGGGAAGCATCAAGGCACTCCAAGGAGGGGAGGGGAAGACATACATGTACTTGGGGAGAGCATAGAGCAGTAGTAGGATGATCTCAGGAAAGAATGAGGTCTCTGATGCTATGGCAGGCTAGGAAGTTAACTAAGCTGTGGATGGGGCAGCTACTATCCACATGTAGTAAGAGAAGGTGCTGCATGGATAAATTAGTAAGGTTGACCACTGCATAGCTGTGAGCAATGTATTCATTAAGGTAAGGTGTGTGATTGGTGAACTGCATAACATCGCAATTGTGAAAGGGATGACCATCAGTGAGAAGAAAAGAGACAATGTTAATTCCAGGACTTCGAACTTGCTGCCACAAGACAGAGTCACATTAGTAAAGCTACTTGACTTAAGGCTTGTTCACAGTGTGCCATAGGTTTGTTGGACATCATGGCAGTGGAAATTTTTGCATCCAGATGCTTGAATACAATCCAAAAGGTGGACTAATGAGTCAATTGGGTGCCTTGGAGCAGTAGGGAGTTGGAGATGCACATGTGGAGCAGGCTCACACCCTTGCAGTGACTTGAAGAAGGCACTGAGTGCATTTAAATGGTGGTCAGTGGTCACTCCCACAACAGAAAACCAGATAGAAACTGGCATGACAAAGGCATCAGTGCGCCTCCAGACTGAAAGAGCCTCTAACATGCTGAATTCTATGTGCAAGGTCGTGGGAACCTGAGGTGGCTCAAAGTGTAGAATTTTGAAAAGTGGCAGTGAGGCTACCTCTCAGAATAGCCTGCACACTTGAGTCAAGGTCCAAAGGGACTTCGGAAGATAAGCCAGGACAAGCATCAACAATTCGTTTGGTAAGGACCACATGGGGCATTGTTGGCTCTGCATGACAGGATCATCTAGGTATGTTCTCTAAAGTACAATGCAACATACCAAGTTGCAGCCCTGCAACTTGTCACAACTAACTTCATTGGAGCATGGATACATGGAGGGGGGCAAGTCATTCCCCTACTTGGAACCACTCAGTTTGTTGGCCAGGCAGTAAAGAACATGTGACTACCTGTGCAACTACACAAGCAACCTTGTTGAGTGGATGAGTTCTGAGAATCTCCTCACTACACTTGCACTTCAAAGGGACCACTTGGTGACTGGAAGGTCCTCCATCCTGTATGACCATTAGTGTCTGTTCCGGCTTCAGAGAATGTGTAATTATGAGCAAATCTAAGCAAGCGACCTTGGATGATGAATGAATACTGAAAGACCCCCCATTATGCTCTGGCTTCAAGCAGATGGCTCTGTGACTGCGAGGTCCACTTTCCTTCATAGCAGTCAGCTTTTGTGTTGGGCATTAGAAATAGGGTGCTTACCAGCGCAGCTGGCAAGGTAACCTTTTTCCGTGGATACACTCTGACAGTATCCTCACTATGCTTGTGCTTCATGGGGACCACTGTGGGACTTGCACTAGAAATTGATGAGTTGGAAGGGGTGGCCAGCATGGGACCGACTTGTCGAGTGTGTGAGAGGGCAATGTGTGGGCAGTAAATAGTTGGGTGAATTTCGCAGTTGGTGGTGGGTGCAACCCCTAAATCCTGGGTGTAGTTACTGCTGATAGCAAAGATAACTTGCATGACAAACTTACAGTGAAGACAGAAATCTTTGCCCAACAATAAGCAAACACTAGACCCCTAATGTTATGTGATTAATTAATACTACAACCTTGAATTCTACAGTGTAGACAATAGGCATTATTATTTCCTGGATAAATTCAGGAAGGGGAATGCCGCCCGACAGTGCACATGGGAACATTGTGCTGATGTGTGTGATTAGACCTTGCTGACAATAAGCAGACTGAACTGATGAAAGGACTGCTGGCACACTGTAACACATAATAGACAGAACAATTAGTGGATGACTTGCAGTGGTACAATTAATTAATAACTTGGTCTTTGTATAGAGCAACCTACCAATAAAGTTGTGATGAGCACCAGTGACACAGAAAACATTGTACACGATGTGTGATTAGGCCTTACTGACAATAAGCAGACTGAAACGATGGAAGGACCACTGGCACACCATAACACATATTAGACAGGACAATTAGCAGACAACTCACGACAGTGCAATTAATTAATAGCTTGATCTTTGTGTAGGACAACCTACCAATAAAGTTGCAATGAGCACTGGCAATCACTTGATTATGGCTGATATATTTCCATCGTGACCTTGATTTTAGGTAGCTAACAAAACACTACTGCTAGGATGGTATTGGAGTTCTGGGCCATCGAGATGCATTAGCACCATTGCGGTGGCAATGTGTTTGGCATTGGTATGGGGGGGGCAAGCTAGCCTACAGATACACAAATGAAAATACAAAAAATCAACCAGTTAAGAGAACGAAGAATAATATACCAGATTAGCATGGTCCCAAGCCACTGCATGTTAGCATTGGAAATTAAGATGAACAGTGTCGCAGTGACAGGTGACAAGGCTATCACAGCAGCATCCTCTACAGTGCAATTTGTGACAGGAAGTGGTGTCAACAGTTGATACATCCATACCTAGTAAATCTTTCAAAGTCATGGGATAGCCTTTGCAGTGACATCCAACCATGATTACTACTTGCAGTCTTTGTACTTGTAGTCTTTGTACCACGTCCTTGGCCTCTGAAGTCCATCACAACCTGTATCTGCAACCACTTTGTAGTGATTATTATTATTGTTACTGGGACTATGCATAAATTAGTTGAGTACTACTACATGCCGCTGCTAGTTGTTACTTGTCATCATAGGACAGGTAGCAAAATATATGTACATATGGAGAGAAAGGAAAGAGTTGTTGTTGTGACTCAAATGTTTTTTAAACTGAATGGCAATTCAAAGTCTGACAAAGCCTGACAGAGGGTCCACACTGTGGACAATAACTTGCTCACAGTGAAGTCCATGCTGTACAATGGGGTTCAGTTTATAAGGACATCAATTATTTCGCCCCTTCCACTTCTTCCACTGCAAGTGCGACTAGCCATCGGAGTAGTAATAGTAATGGTAGTAATGGTAATATTAATGTCCACATGCTGAGGAGCGAAAAAAAAACAAAGTTGGCCCACCCAAATGTGCAGGTGACAAATACTAAAACAAAGCACAGAAGGCTGTTCTTGTCGCACCTGTTGATAGGATGCTTGAGAATAGGTGAGTGATGCAGTCATGCCATGAATTTATGTTTCATAGTCAATCTAACATGGTCCATAGTGCATCTAAGGTTCATGCTACTGCATGATGACAACGACAATGATAGTTTATCTCAGGTGCAACAATCTGTGTCCAATCCCTCTTACTGGTCCCTCTTACTGGTCTAGTTGCATTATTGTGTTTGGGTGTTTGTTGTAAGTGTTCATTGCAACCATAACTATTGAATTGATGGCCAAAATTGGGGGCTGTTATTGCAAGTGTTCATTGAAATCCATCAGCCTTAGGCAGGTTTTGTTGTGAGTGACCATCACAACACACCCTGTTTACCCCTAGTATCCAGACAATGATGCCTCCATTAATGTTCTGAAATTCATTTCTGTCCTAGCACAGAAGTTATTGTCCAGTGATGATTCACTGCAACTTCCTCCAAGGAAATTAATCTGAAGTTCCATGGGGGTGCTCTCAGGTTATTGTCCAGCTGTGATTTACTGCAACTTGTTTCAAGGAAATCAATCCAAGGGTCCATAGGCGCTCTTGAGTGTTAGGTGTACTTAAGCTGAACTGATTGAATCACAATGCCACCAGTATCATGTATCACACAACATGAGGTATTCTCTTCACCAGAACCACGGCTCTCCTTGATATTTTTGGAACAAGGTCAGGTGCAGAGTGAACTATGTGAACAGATACTCAGTCTCTGATTTGGTATCAAAGCCTGAGGTCCGAAGGGAAAAAAAGAAGTGCCGAAGTACGCAGGCACATTACATAATCACTACTCGCTGTAAGTAGATAATCTCCAACACACCCCCTCAGTGAGATAAGTGAGAAAAGGAGGAATGTGTAAGATACCTGTACCGTAGCTGTGTGCGTGGGAGTAACGGCTTTGTATGGCTATCTTTGTTTGTTCGTGTTGAGGTGCGAGCGAATCTTGTAGGGATCGTGAATCCGGAAGTGTTCGCACAGGGTAGATAAAATGTTGGTGCCGAAATTGTACATGTCGTGCTGTGCTCCGAGGATAGGCGTAGCATAGGTGGTGGTAAACGTACTGGTGGTACAGCACAGTTGCGTGCGGTGTGTCTCAGCTGCAAGGCAATAATATTTATTATTCGTAGCGTGCTCCCGATCGCCGTCAACGAGACGAAGCGCTGTGTCGAAGGACACGCTGTTGTTGTTCGTTGTTTGTGCTTGGTAAGCAGCCACCTCGCATTCTACTCGTTCTCGCAGCGCTTTATGCCCCTCGCGCACGCTCTCTGCACCCGTCGTGTCGCCCCCTCCAATCGCTTGGCCCACAGAGTCGGTAGATGGCCTAGGTATGACCGTTTTGCATCGTGGGTGCCCAGGGGATTGGTTTAAGGTTGAAACATGACCGTTTTCCCTTGTAGAACAGTTTTTTGGGTCATTTTTGATTTCTGGTCTCAAGAAGGGCTGTACTGTGTCTTGTAGGCGACGGACAGGCTCCGTGATGAGTTCAGAACGTTCCATAGGGTTCATAGTTGTTTCGTTTGGCAAGCAGGACCTGGGTTTTGCAGTAGGTAACGTGTTTTTGTTCCGGCGCTTGTCCAGTTTGCTAGGTGATGACAATGGCTTATCGGGTCCATCGGGAGGTTCGTGTGCGTCGCCTCTGACGCTCTCAACACCCTTCTCCTTGTGGGATCCTTCTGATTGAAGATCGGTGTCCATTGTGCCAATGTTCTTGTCGTTGCAGCCATGTGTGTCCAGGCAAATTTTGAGTATGTCTGCGAGTCCCTCCTCACATTCACTACATTGACCTTGTGGACCTATAGCCAACTGATTTATTGTGGCTCGTGCTCGACCTCCCAAATTTTCTTCCATGGCTACAGTATTTGTTTTGCACGGAATAGTAGTTTGTGGGGAGACTGTCAAAGCCAATGTTCGATTTATGACGTGGCCTGCCTGTAGAACATTACCCCCACAGTGCTTGTCTGGTAGGGCAGTGTCTCTTGGTGTGGTAGTCGTGCACTGAACTGGAGTGCTGTTCATCTGTTTAGCCTTGCTGGTGCTGTTCTGCAACATGTGCAGATCTGCTTGGAGGTGGAGACCCTTGGATTTGGTTTCCATGGGTGCATGGACTGTGGAGTCGTCTTGATGCAACATGGTAGGACTGTCTGCAGGCATTGTAGATGTCATGGCTTCTCGATATTGTTTGCTTCCGATAACCACTTTTCCTGTGACCGGATTCTTGCTTATGGTGCTACAGGCTGTCTCTGAGTCTGTGTGGCTGGGCTGTTGCTGCCATGTTATAGGAGGAACCTTTGAGCTGGTGTGAACAACTGTCACTGCAGGAATGTTGGCACAGAAGTCAGGTTTGGAAGGGGTTTGGTTCAGTATGTTGGCAGGGTGACTGTGGGTCAGTGTTGTCACTGCAAGGATGTATAGCAAATCCCACTTTTGAGCTATACCCACAGTTTTGTTGTCAGCAATTAGGGAACAAGTGTTTGACTCGAAGGTAACCTTTCCACCTCGATTGGCAAGGTATGAGACTGAGAGAAGGTTCGCGTTTAGGCCTGGCACGTAATACACTGTCTGTAGTGTGACACGACCGGTTTTGCCATCCAGAAGGTGCATGTCAAGAGTGACATGACCTATTGCAGTTGCAAGTACTGTGTTCCCGTTTCCTATTTTGACCGTTTGTGCAGGTGAGAGAGATTTGAGCGACGAGAACCAAGATTTATGGGAACACATGTTTACAGTGGCTCCGGAGTCTACTATCCAGTGCTTGTCAAGTGTTGTGTCGAGCGTGTTAGCTAAAAAGAGTTGGAGATATGTCATGTCTGCAGAGGACATGTTTGCGACCTTGGCATTAAGCTCGCCCTTGTCTCTTTCGTTCGCTTTGTTCTTCTCATCTGACGCTGTGGTCTTTGCAGCTTCGTCAGCCTTCTTTCTGTGGCAGTCATCTTCGAGGTGACCAGTCTTTTTGCAGTAGGTACATTTCAGCCTCTTCTTTTTGTCCTTTGCTTTTCTCTGTTGTCCAGATGTTTTGGCCGTGAGCGCGCTTTGACCGAGAACAGTCTTCTGCGACTTCTCCTCAATCAAGACCTGTGATATGACAGCGTCGACTGAGAGCTTGTCATCTGTGGACATAAGAATTGTGCGGAGTGTGGCATATGAAGATGGTAGCGAGATGACCATAGTGATTGTCATGAGCGAGTCATTGAGAGCTAGTCCCAGTGATTTTAGGATGTGCGCTTTCTGTCGCATGGCGTTCAACTGACTTTCCATAGGGCTGTCATCCGAGAGCGTGCCACGGAAGAGCTTGCCTATGAGATATGCTATAGTCTGTTTTCCTTTTCCTTCGTAGCGCTGGCATAGCTTGGTCCAGACTTGGGCTGCTGTCGTGGCATGGAGAACTCCGCTGAGGGGTTCATCCTTCAAGGTAAGGGTGATCTGGGCTCGAGCTTCCTTGTCCTTGAGCGACCATTCTGCATGGCCAGCAGGATCTGCATTAGGGTCAGGTGCAGTCGTTGACGTGCCACCAACGATGTCCCATAGTCCACGTACATCTAGTATCATCTCAACTCGATACTTCCAGGTTTGGAAGTTTGCCCCATCGTCATCGAGAGATGGGATATCGTAGAGCCGACTTGATGTGTGAGCAGACTTTGCTGAGAGTGATGTGGTAGTCATAGTCACAGTTGATGCACTTGCTCTTAATGGGCCAGCTGTAGAAGCTGAAAGTGGATTCAACATGGCAGTAGCTTATGGAGTAGGCGAGATGAGATTTTTCTGTGTATAGTTCAGCCGCTGGTGGGGCTCATAACCTTTTGGAACGAGGTTGGGTGCAGAGTGAACTATGTGAACAGATACTCAGTCTCTGATTTGGTATCAAAGCCTGAGGTCTGAAGGGAAAAAAGAAGTGCCGAAGTACACAGGCACATTACATAATCACTACTCGCTGTAAGTAGATAATCTCTAATAGATATCAGCCATACCTTGTTGGGTTGGCAGGCAGGCCCTCCCCAACATCACCAACATCATTCAACTTATGTGCTGTGAGGCTCACCTGTAGTAATGCAGTGATCCTCAACTGCAATTCTGGAGGTGCTCTCTCAGTGTGTTGCAAATGTCCATTTTGAGGTGTGGTTCATGTTCATTTTTTTCTAGGCCATCTCCACACCATCCTGATCAGTGGAGATGATGATAACCACATCGAAGTCGACAACAACTGACTTCGATTCAAGTGGACCTCCTCCTGACACCCCAACCCTCACAACAGCATTGGAAACCTTCGATGCAACAACCACAACAATATCAGATACCTTGAACTCCACAACCAGCTTCAAGACAGCCACTAGTAAGCAATTTCCATCCTTCATCCCTGTATACTTCCCTAAGATGAATTCATGTAGGTAATTGTGATAAGGATAAGTTGGTCTCTGTTGATGACGAGTCATATTTCTCTGCTTTGTCCTCATTGGCTGTCCTAGTCAACCACTCCCCCATGGCAAGCTCTGCATTAAGACCAACATTGATCAACCTCTCTCTCACCTTCAAGCAGAGTGTTTGAAGGGCAGTGCAATGGCAGTTGAAGTGCTATGCTCATGAGTTGGATCCCCACACTTCTGGGGAGATTGAACTTAGTATATTAGATGCCATCAACTTGGCTCTAAGGATTTTAGAGAGGTCCCATGGGCCACAGGTAGCTCTGTCCCATATCCTTCTTATGCTGACATGCTAATAACCATTTACTCCTAGAATATGGCATCCTTCATGGGCATCATTGCAGCTAGTCACTTGCCAGTCACTGCTTTGATCTCAATGTGTCTCTGCCCTACTACTCTCAGTTCCTTGCTATACAACATTGCTAACCATGCAGTTCAAGGTTCTTTGAAGGCAATCTGTTTAAGTGGGAAGCATCTACTTACAGCACTTCACCCTGTGGCTAAATCAACATCAGTGCCCAACACTTATGGGATGGTGAGGTTAGATGTCCTGATACCTCAAGCACAGAGTGCCCTTATCCCTGGCAAGTGGGATCAGGACCAGGATTACAATTAGTCGATGGACATGCTGACTCTAGAATACAATGTACTATGTTCAGTATGTATTGTATGTATCACAATCCACTGTTTTGTGAACTAAGCTACAAAAGCAAGACAAACTTCCTCAAAAGACATCACTGTCCCATCCTGTGCAACGATTTTTCAGGTGTTCTTTTGACAGTGCTTGATGTTCAACACTTCTCCCAAATGAGGTCCCTCTGTGACCACACAAAACTGATTTTTCATGCTGGGATTAGCAGGTCTGAGACAAGTTGCAGGAATAACATGGGTTTGGACTGCCAAGCCCCTGTTGTGGCCAGTCACAGTAACACACATGTGGCCGAGTGGAACAATGCCAGAATCACTGGAAAACAGATTAGGATGTCTTGTTCAGACAATATGTTTGCCTATAGATGCATTATTATACAGCCAGTAGTGATCATTTACGGTGAAGCCCAGAAGTAAGCGAGTGAAATCACAGAAGTTGGGCTGGAACAGCCATGGGATTTCACCTGTGTCACATAAATATAAATGAGGAATAGGAGATATAGAAAGATGAGAGCCATACCATAGACAGAGGCAGTAGAAGTCAAGTCTTCCACTGTAACCCTCCATGCATCTGAAGTTATTGTTGAAGAGCCCTCCACCATGGGTGAGGGCACTGATGGTGGAGGTGTGATGCTATGGACCATGGTAATGAATGATCGATGCTGCAATTCCTGCACTATCCCAAGAGGGAGAAGTGTCCCATCCAGTACCAGGCCAGTCCTGATGATGAGATTAACACAAGTCTAAGTAGTGAACCAGGAGTCTTATGGTGTAGCGATGTGCTTGTTCCTCAACTGGACCAACTGGCCCTGCAGTGTGACTTGGCTGACACCTTGTCCAGTCGACCTCAATGTCCCCTGGCAGCCTTTCTTTTCACCATGGATGACCCAGACATCCCAGCTGACCCATTGCCATAGTTGCACAGCAGACTGCTCCACAATCTTGTGGCAGAAGGTAATTGGGACACTTATCTGAATAGATCTTTAGACTCAAAAAATAGTCTTAAAAGACACTCACATTTTGCCCATACATGTCACATGTGAAATCTAGGCATGCCTGGTCAAAGTGCACCGCCTGTACTGTGCCCCTACTCCAAAACCATTTGCCTCTTGCTACTTCAATATCATCACCTGCACAGACATTGAAGCCTTTTTCCTTGGTGAAACTTATTGTATGTGCAGCCCAGTGCACTTGAACATCATGGACATTTACAGGTACCATTTTGTAGCCAGCAGGGTGCTGTGTTGAGGTGGTGTTGGTGTCACCCTGCATACTGAGGTGCTGCTGTGTTGAGGCAGTGCCAGTGTCACCCTGTGTACTGGAGGAGTCGGGAACCTCCTTTACATAAATCCACACTTGATTGCCATTGCTGTTCATCCATTCTATAGTGGCTTCAGCACCTTTGTGCACTCCTCGACAGACAATGGCAGTGTCACTGGGCAGGACTTTGTCTGCCAGTTCAGGAAGATTCATGTGCATGCCTGCATCATGCTTGGTGGAGAGTGAATGGACATGGTCCAGCACATGTGTTTCCAACAATAATTCAGAAACTTCAAGCTACATTGGGCATTAGTATAACATAAGAAAAATGGAGATTCCAAACCTACATGAGGTGATTGGCCATTGTACTGGAGGCTAACACTACTGCCAGATGCCATGATAATATAGCCAATGTAACTGTGATAGGGACCAGCATGTTGGAGTTTGAATCACCCCTGTGTGATACATATATTGGTGCAAGTTTTTACTTGCTTACATAAGCACTTAGAGCGCACATAGTACTATGCTTTTGGTACTGTTCCCTCAGTAGTTGAGTCACTACTGAGGGTAAGTTCATATATTCTTTACAGTAAACTACTTACTGATCCCCTGTAGCTGCCTACAGGTATATCTAATATATTAGTAGTTGAGTCACTACTGAGGCTGCCTACAGCCTTTTTCAACAGGTTATGAGCCCCGCCTAGTGTGGAAAATTTTCATTGTAGGTGACTCGAAGTCGACTCATACAGAAACTACTCAAACTCGCTACAAAATATCTCTACACTCGAAAGTAATAGGAAGATAATCTATGGACCTACCTGAGCTCACAGAAGATGGCTGCAACTGGCAAACCTATGGCAGTTGGGTGCTGAAGGCTATCTCAGAAGTCAGCTTAATGTGTCACCTAGATGGGTCTGAAACACGACCCACAACTCTGAAGTTACTACAGGAATATGGTGCCGGATGGACACCACGAACCAACGAGGAACGAGATGTCATCACAGCCTGGAAAACTGCTGATGACGCATGGCATCAACGGGCTGCCATGGCCCACCAATATATCATTTACGGCTTACCCGACTCTATCCTAATGCTCTGTATGCATTTAGATACCCCTCGTGAGATGTTCACTTATCTCGAGAATCGCTATGGCCAAATTCCAAGACCAGAGATCCAGAAGACTGTTGATGAAGCTGTACAACAGCATGACATGCCATCTGAGCAATACATGACTGGGGAAAGTGCTCAGAGCACTTGTAACAGCGACAACGAACCTGAGAACTCACCTGGTGGTCAAGAAGACCCTGTGGACAGCCCAAACGACTGTGCCGAGACCGAATCTGGGTTCCTGACACCCAAGACCAAGGTCACAGACACACGGCATGTGGAACCTCACTTACTGGTGGTTGAAGTTGGGGCGATGGACTCAAAATGGCTGGATGAAGGCACGGATGCAGCCAAAGCACCTGACAAGGGCGATGAGGTCAAAGAGGACGAGGACTTACCACAGATAAGCTCTGAGGCTCACGAACCTCAAGGGGACCTACCTGACACTACAAGCGAATGCGCCGAGACCCAGACTGGGCACAGGAAGCCCGAGAATGAGGTTGTAGACACGCAGCAGATGGTGGATGTCCTACCCATGTTTGAGGTGGGGACTACAGGTCGAACACGACACAACAAACATGTGAAGGAACATGAAGCACCTGACGAGGGCGGTCAGTGTGCAGACAACAAAGTCAAGGAGAGCCGAGACCTACCAAAGTCAAGCTCTGAAGTTCTCGAGCCTGCAGGTAACCCTACCAGACAGGCAGGTAAATGTTCTATGGAAGATGTGCTACAGACGCCTATCGAAGACTATCAGCATGCCCGGACGAACGGTGAGACGATCGCTAACGTACTGGATCTACCCAGCACACCCACCGAACTTCCTATCCCATGCATCAAACACCCTACACTACTGAATAGGTCATCAGCACGAAAGCGTAGTGCTATGACTACAGAGTTCGACTTATCCTACACAAGGACAAGTGACAAGCTGCGACAGGCGAAGTACCTCGAACTTGACAGCAAGCGGGCACCAAGACGCCCAAGGCGAACTCACCGAGGGCACTCCACATGGGACACCCCACCTAACAAGATCTGGGGGATGGGGGTGCATAGGCCCACTCGAGCAGGCAGGGGGTATAGCATGGACATCGAGTTGAAGACGACGAAACTGGAGATAAGGACCATTAGCACCAACATGGTCGAATCACGAACCTACCTACCACATTTGGAGAGACACCCCAAGGAGCCGGATAAGGGGGATATAGGCAGTGGGTATAACAATGCAGTTAGCAGGGACATCGTGAACCTGCGTAGCATCGAGAAAGCACCGCTAAATGACAGAGAGCATCAGCACAGCGAGTGCGAGACGAAGAAGCTAGATGACTTACCTGCATCACACAAACCACCTCCAAACACCCTCACACATGCTCCTATGACCTTCATGGACCCACGCCATCATGGAAGGATCAGGACAAGTGCTGAAAGGGTCAGCGGCACACATACGAGCCAAATTGCCTACCTTACCCATGTGGTCCCCTCATGGTTACTATGCGGCACAGAAGGCACCTACCTAGAGTGCACCATGGCCATACCGTCACCGTGCACATCCAAGAAGACATGCCCTAACAAGGAAGACCAGGTTGGAGAATGAGAAACGTCCTTGCAGCTGCAAGAGACCAGACGACCGCCACCTGAGCGAGATCGCATGGCATTGGGACTCAGCAGGAAGAAGGGTTGTTGGTACGATGACACAGTTAGCAGCAGGTTTGTCGAGTCGTGCAGAATCAAAAAATCGATGCTAGCTGGTAGCAGAAGTCGGCACGGAGAAAGAAAGGCAAAATGTCAAAATGGCTTACCTGTGCCACCAGAAACACCTCCCAATGGCTGCATGCACCCTCCAGAGACATACAGGGTCCTCCGTCGACGTGGAAGACTCAAGTCGAAGGCTGAAAGCATCAGCAGTGATCAAATGAGGCGAAACACTTACCATGTACAAGCAGCCCCCAAGTGGCCACTTCTGCTCCTCCTTGCACCCTCGAATCGATCTCTGGACCCTGCCAGAGGGTCATGGACGATGAACGTACACTACAACGAGGTTAGGCATGTGCAACAAGTTGAAACAAGAGGGTGCATGTACCGAATAGCCGGCATTCCCATGCGGCTACTTCAACTCCTCACAAACTCCTCGAAATGGTTCATACACCCTGTGGGAGGGTTATGGATGACGAAGGTATGCTATAACGAGATGAGGCGTGCATGACAAGTCGAAACGAGAGGGGGCACGTACCGGACAGCTTGCATTCTCATGCAGCTACTTCTGTTTCTCTCAGACCCCTCGAAACGACTCCAGAACATCGGCAACACCTACTGGCGGGAGGGGGTGCCTACTGGATCGACGTGGAACAACGCGAAACAGCAGGGAAACATACCTATGGCCATATGGCGGCCTCGCAGCAGCAGCATGAGGCAAGATATCAAGCACAGGGCCAAGTGGCCAAACGACTCACCTGCGCCATCCAAACCCACTCGATATGACCTCATGCACCCTCCTGGGACCTTCAGGAACTCACACCGACACGCTAGGATCAGGACGAGATCTAAAAACGTCAGTACAGTCCAAACAAGAGGCTGCACCTACCTTGGACTCACCGTCCTCACTTCGCCACCACACGAGATGACGAAAATCCTCTGGAACGTCGCTAACACTTACTGGCGACATGGGATACCCCCTGGACGAATGCGAAACATCGAAACACCTTCGTTATTCGATACAGCGCCCTTGCGGCAACAGTACAAGGCCAGAGGACGCACACGTACCAAACGGATTCCCGAAATGGCAGTTGCCACAACGCGCAGCACAGCCACGGCCACGACG
The DNA here is from genome assembly GCA_024663435.1 of Pisolithus sp. B1. Classification (NCBI taxonomy): domain Eukaryota; kingdom Fungi; phylum Basidiomycota; class Agaricomycetes; order Boletales; family Pisolithaceae; genus Pisolithus; species Pisolithus sp. B1. Next base: position 143,388 of record JANFAA010000049.1, read on the forward strand.
CGGCACCTCGCCACCCTACATGGACTCGAAGCTGCAGTTGCAGCAATTATACTCGTTTTTATTCTAATATTCAGTATACAGTTTTCTTTCAAGTTCTACATTCTTCACCCCTACCTGATCACACAGTGGAGCTTCAGGGGGTGTGTTGGAGTTTGAATCACCCCTGTGTGATACATATATTGGTGCAAGTTTTTACTTGCTTACATAAGCACTTAGAGTGCACATAGTACTATGCTTTTGGTACTGTTCCCTCAGTAGTTGAGTCACTACTGAGGGTAAGTTCATATATTCTTTACAGTAAACTACTTACTGATCCCCTGTAGCTGCCTACAGGTATATCTAATATATAAGTAGTTGAGTCACTACTGAGGCTGCCTACAGCCCTTTTCAACACAGCAATGATCCTCACTGTTTGTCCAGTGCTGAACACTCCATGAAGCTCCCATATGCAACAATGAATGGCTTCATCCTTGTCATCAAGGTCACCTTCCCATGCCTCCATGCTGTGTAGTAATACACTCACAGCCCACTTCTGCCATTCAACATTGATGAGTTTACCTCGACTACCAGAAAGTTCCCCCTCGCAGATTTTGACTGTATCGAATTCTTGCCAAAACTGGGCAGAGAATAGGTGCACCATCTTCTCAACAAATGTTTGTTCGAAGTTCACTACCATATGAAAGGCTATATCATTGGGGATGGGAAGTTCAACCAGGATGACTGAATGGGTTGGTACTGTCAAACAAAGGAGACCATGAATGAAGTCATGGCCACCACACCGAAAACCAATGTCCTCTCCAACAGGAGACACTATTGGCTCCAGTGCAAGGCTTGCAAGTGTCACCAGCTCGCTAGAGAATAGGGACTTCTCACCAGACTGCTGAGGTAAGTCATACAGGCACTCATAGGGGGCAACAATTAAGGTAACATCAGTTTGATTGGATGTCTCAACAAATCCAATGTTGCCTTTGTACAAGTCCTTCTTGATGTGAACCCAAGTCCAAATTGGGAGCATCTGCTGAGCCTCGAAGGCAGCAAGGGAAGTGGCCTTGGCTGGTGGCAGGAGAATTATTTCCTTGGTTGCAGAGTGATAAGAGGGGGGAAAATGATTCCAGACCTCTGCTGAACAGGTGCCTGCCACATAGAGTCAGTGGGGCAACCAAGGCACAGATATTATGTCCACTCCCCTTGACTTCATATATTCATGTATGAAAATTTGGGCACTTGCTGTATGAAGAGATGAAAGGATAATGAAATGAGAAGTGGAATTGCTTGCATGATGTGGATGCACCTGAATAAAGGTCCACTACATAAACATTCTTCATCAGGGGGAGAGGGACACCCTCCAGGATCTGCAACACCTTGTGCATTTGAATATCTCGACACTGCGACATACCACTATATTGTGCCATCATGCTGTCAATAGCCTGGTTAAAAGAATGTTTCCCAGCAAGGCCTGCATTCATGGGGATACTTGCTCTCCATGGAGTTTCACCAAAGTCCTCCTCTTCCTCATCATCCTCATCACTATCTTTCTTGGTAGCAGCTAAATTGAAAAACTTGCTGATTCCCATCTTTTGGTGCTTCCTGGGAGCCTTGCCAGGACGAGTGAGATATGGGGTAACGGATTTGTGGAGGTAACAAAACTGACACCATGGGATTGCATGGCCTGCTCAACAAGAGACGAGGGTGGCCATGGGTCTTCACTGGAGGGGTCAGATAGTGTGAACAGTGTGGTGATAAGTGGCTGCCATTCAGCATGGATGTATTGTGGCCTGAATTCCCTAATTCTGTCATTGAATTCAGGGTAGTTGAGTTTTTCCTGAGCCCAATCCATCACAAGGTGCCAAGCACATGGATCTTTGAGCAATGGGTCTGCTAAGTTTGGCGGATGAGAGAAACACCTACAGAGTAGGAAAGGTACATGTACCTGATGTCATGCTCAGCATACTTTCACTGTCATGGTCAGTGGCAGGTAAATTGTGCATTCTGAGGTTAGATGGGCATGGGGCCTTTGACAAAGGACCAGCTAGATTCAGTGGATCCAAAGTGAGCTTAAATAAACATGAAGAGGAGAAACATATGTTGAAAAAAGGCTGTAGGCAGCCTCAGTAGTGACTCAACTACTTATATATTAGATATACCTGTAGGCAGCTACAGGGGATCAGTAAGTAGTTTACTGTAAAGAATATATGAACTTACCCTCAGTAGTGACTCAACTACTGAGGGAACAGTACCAAAAGCATAGTACTATGTGCACTCTAAGTGCTTATGTAAGCAAGTAAAAACTCGCACCAATATATGTATCACACAGGGGTGATTCAAACTCCAACAACATACTGGTCACATTGCTCAACTCCTGCTCTGTGAGCCTCTCCAAAAATTCTTTTTCTATGTCAGCAAAGCAGAGTGGATCTGTAAGGATATGCTGCATAATGTCCATCCACTTGTCTTCATCGAAATTAGATTCGAGAATATATTGTATCTCTTCCATTGCAACCTCCAAGGTAATTGCCTGTGACACATATTGTTTAAGAAAATGAAGAGCTTCCTTGTTGATCATTCACAGAGTGATGTGGAATGGGTGGTTAGACATGATGAGTTTTGGGAATGGAGATGGTTGGATGATTGGTTCATAGTGGTGGATGATCGCAATGTAGTGGATATATTAGTGACAGACAATAGCAGTACTACCTTGAATTACCTAAGCCCACACCTCAACAATATTGTACTCAGGTGAAAGGTGACAGACATAGCAATCTACAACAAGTGCTCATTAGTTTTGTAGCAGTAGGCAGCCAGCCAAATTCCATACCAAACAGTATGCCATCGGTTTCACATTGCACAGCTTCACATTGGATCACTAACATTATTACTACTAACTCATACTCATACTCATACTCATACTGGAAGAAAGGGAAGAAAGGCATGGGAAGAAAGAGAACACACTTTGTCGCTGGTGACCTTTTAAACTGAATGACATTTACTTTCAAAGCCCAACAGGAAGTCTGCATTCATTGTCAAAGGGATGCAAGTGTGTAACCAGAACACCCGATCCACTGCAACCATTGTAAGTCATGGTGAGTATCTTTGTCATCTCAGAACTCACACAACTCATGTTCTCTGCTGTAGGCAGGAAATGAAGAAAAAGCACAATCAATACTCCACCAATTTCATGGAGCACAAGCTGCTGAACTCGGTCTTGGTATGATGGCAGACTGCTGGCTAAAAATGGCGAGTGCATGCATGAGCTTGCGAGAGTGCGAATGATGGTGTGGAGAAATTCTGAGAGAGATAAGCTGGAAGGTATCCAAAATTCAAGATTCTATGTTTGTGTCGGTCACTGTCTTTTGAGTGCAGTGACTGACCAATGGTGTAGCCAGGTTGACAGTTATGGAGTACAAGGTGTGCATACCCCATTAATAACCATTTTCTGCTGGTATACTGATGCTATGCATGCCAACAGATGCTCTGGTCATGCCAAAGACCTCTTTGGCATTGAAGGGGAAGAAGAAAATGTCACATTCTATTATAATAATTTCATGAACCAGGGACATGGGGTATTGGCATATGAACAGAAGGTTGAGGAGATAGGGTGAGTCTTCTCCAATTCCTCCCTTCAAGTCATTCTGACAATGATCTATACACAGAATGGAAAGAAGCATATGAACATGTAGGGGATACTCTGGGCCTCCTGCTCAATGAGCCGATACCAGTGCATCTGTGTCGACAGAGTCATTATCATTTGACCCTACAAGAGCAGTGAAGGGAATGCAGACCAAGAGATCTAGAGTTATTCCTTCAACAGTTTCCATGGCTTCCATTCCTACTTCCACATCTGATCCAGTGCAGGACATGAACAGAGCATGCATGACCCTCAGCTAGCTGCTTCATATAACCCATTCCTAACTCCCAAAGTGCTGATGCCTGCCAATGCTGCCTATGAGAGCAGAGACAGGAGAGGTGTTGCTGAGGTTATGAAAGGAATTACTTGATGCAAATGTGGAGGGTGTTACAAAATTCTGTATTACTTTCCTCTTCTGAATGCATCCCACCCATGTTACCTGCCTATGCCTCCCTCGCCATTGTCATCATCACTACCATCATCATCTTGTCCCTTGCCACTGCTCATCTGTTGCCTGGCACATCACCTGACAGCCAGATGTTGTGGTAACTCCCCAGTTACTAGTCCTTTGGGCCTAACCCTGAACCCCTGTCTGCCTGGTAGTCAGTTCAACCTTGACTTGCCAGTGGTTCCCTGCCTCATCTCGCTTCCCCCTTTATTTGTCAGTGACTGTTTGCCTCATTGACTCACTATTGTACTATAGCTGCGCATTGTTACCATTCTTGTACTCGGTATGTTCTGTACTCGCCAGTACTTCCCTTATTCACCAGTACTTCCCCTGTTCATCTGTGGTTGTTGGGCACATAGCCATATGTATATAAACCCTAGCTACTTGCCCATGTACCTTATCTTTTTGCTACCTTGCAATCCACTACTTCATTTATCACCATTCTTTGGTGATACAAGTGAAGACGACCAAGGGGACTCAAAGTCTTATTGTCCTGAGGTAATACTTTGCCATCGCTATAACACACTTGTCCTTTCTTAGGACCTTCGTGCGCAATGGCATAATAGAGGGTGCAATGTGAATGCAATGTAACATACCTTTGCTGGAACTGTGCCTTATTGTAATAGTGGTTGTGATGGTTCAAGAAAACAAATACAGCTAGCATTGCACCAGGTATCCAACATTCTAATGACAATCTAACCAAGTCATCTAGTTTTGTGCATAGATTGTCATCCACTGGAAATGTTCATCCAAGGACATTCCTTTGTTCTGAGCCAACCAACTTTCATCATAGAATGGGCAGGGTAAGCCTTTGACAGCTTTCTGCTCTGATGGTGAAAAGTTGTCGTGTCAGATACACCTTGCAGCCTTGGCACCTCTAGGGGAAAAGATACTAGAGTCTTGCAACCTTTGCTGGTCAATGAGGTTCAGTTCCTTAATGATGTCCCTCCTCCAAGGAAGTGTGTGCATGCAAAAAATTGTTTCAGTATCCTTGCCATCACTATCTTCCAAACTCATACCATCACTGCCCAACCTTGTGATAACACTGTGGAGGAACTGCCAGGCTACTATGTCATCATCGCCCTTTGCCTCCTTGATGGCTACCATGGCCTTCGTTACTTCCTTGTGACATTGATATTTCTGTCCTAAATCAGCACATAGGTTGGGTATTATCAGAATTGCTTACTGTTTGCCACTGCATATCTCTTCTAGCCTTCATCAGGGTTTCATCCTTGTAATTTGCTAACCTCATGGCAACCTCTGCACTTGTTTCAACAGAGAGATTATCGTGAACATGAGGCTTAGTCCTATCGACATGTTTCTTGATCTGGGTGAATTTCTGCCTAATTTTATCAGTCCAGTATTGGTCTGATCTTGTTTCAATGGTCCAATTCTGTCGCATATCCGCCAATAGGCACATTAGCTGGGAAATGACTGCCTGATTCCAAGGAGATGAAGCAGGATGATTGAAATCCCACTGTAAATGTGATGGATCAGGACAAGGACTAGTTCATTCTACAAATGCCTTTGTGACTTGACTGGAGGCACCACCACACTGTAGGAAGTCTTCATCTTGAGTAGCCTTGAAGGCCATCTTGAACAGATCTCTAATGTGTGCCTGTACGAGATAGTGGTGAAGGGGAAGATTATTATAAGATGCTCTGTAGGACACATACAAGGTTCTGTATCTGTTGGTTCTCTGTCTCAATTTCTTTATGAGACCCCTGATTTTTCTGTCAACCTCTTCTAGAAGGCATTGAAGAGGTTGGTGGAGGGTCAGCATTCATCTCTCGCAGGGTATGATTACTGGAATTAAGTGATACAGATGCTGGCACTTCTGACTGTTCCTGGTCCTGCTCTTCCTGTGCAACACTCAGTGACCAACAAAGAGGGTCAAGACTGTGGTTTCTTACACTGACATAGTGACAAATCAGCTTCCCACTTCCTAAAGTTGACCTGGGACGGGATGTGTACTTTGTACTTAGGGGTGGATCAGACACTGTCAGAGGATGGCTTTGGAGCTATGGGCTCTATGAGTGCTGGCTTGTGGTAGCAAAGAAAATACTACCTCCTGTAGTTGACAGAGAGTCATCTCATACTTGTTGTTCAATGCTAGTATGTCCAATTCCCTGTCAACCTGAAGAACAAGTTGGTTAACCAGTGAAGATGACAGGGTGAGATGGCACACCTGTAGCTGTTGGATTTCCCCTTTTGCTTCTAGCAGAACATGATCCCACACTTCACCGAGATCCCTTTGAAGTTTTTGAAGCACTTGTGACTGCTGTGCAATGGTGGTGTCCTTTAATCCAGCCTGGGCTAACACCGAGCTCTGAGCAGCAGTTTGCTGTTTTACCTCCTCAAGGCCCTGCCTGAGCTGGGAAAGAAGCTGAGCCTGCTCAGTGATGACAACATCCTTGTCCCTGATTTGTGCTTCCAAATTCTATGATTCTGAGCAAGTGGAAGAATTAGTGGGAAACAACATGTACACTCAAACCAGACTCTTTTTGACAAAATCTGCCTTCCAATATCTACACTTGTCAGCTACAAAGGTAGAAAGCCCCATGTGAGGGGGAACACACATTGAAATTAGCAACTTGGTGATAGAGACTGTTCCTCAAGCCATAATCTGCACCAAGAGTCAACTCTTTGAAGTTTGAAGAAGTCGGGGCCAGAGATAAGTCCAGAGTATTGTCATCTGTGAGTATCACTAATGTCGGTCTGGTGCTGGCATCCACCAGTATGATGTTGACATCCATTGGTATGGTACTGGCAGGTATTGCAGTCAGTGAGGTATTGGCCTCCATGGGCATAGTATTGGCAGGTATCACTGGTGTCAGTGGGGTGTTGGCGGGTATCACACTCAGCATAGTATTGGCATTCATGAGCAGCATATTAGTGTCCATTGGTATGATGTTAGGGGGTACCACAACTGTGGTGGCATTGATGTCCATCGGTATGGTATTGGTGGGTGTCACTATGGGCGTGGTATTGGCATCATCCATCAGTATGGTATTGGTGGGTGCCACCATCAGTGCAGTATTGGCATTGTCCAATGGTGCAGCATCCATGACCATCACTGGGCTTGAGCCAGCTGGAAATATTGTAAAACATTCTGGATAATGACAGGCAAGTCATTATGTTCTCACCTCCATCATTGGATGGGAGAGATTCTAACGGGAAGGATTCATCTTGCATATGCACAGAATTCTCAAAGAATGATCTGAAGAAAGCCATGGTGTGTCTTGGGTGTCCTGTAATACTTAAATAGAAGTAGGGGTAAGGGTAAATACTGCAAGTAAAGCAAAATGAAGGCGTGAACTTCCATAAAACTTAACAATAGATTGGTCCCAATGGTTGCAAAGTGGCAAAGTGGACAAGTGTAGGGTTGCCTGGAGATGGGTTATTAGAGTTTACAGTATCATCTAATAGGTTACATACTTATTGTGATAGGGCGAAACAAAAAGGCGGTATGAAGCAGTAGTATAAAGGAGTTGATACTGCAAACAAAAGGTGGTATTCAAGAAGTTCCTCTCGCATCACACACCATGCACTCCTCCAGGCCAGTCCCTGCATTCTTTGATGCAGACGAGCCACCACAGCAGTTGCCAGTGCTGTCTTCACAGTCAGAGATGTACTACTGGCCAAAAAATTGCATGCATGTATCTGCCATGGAAGAGATGTCATTATTGCACCATCCAATTGCCATACCTACAACCAATGTGAAATCGACCACCAAAATGCCACACACAGCTACACCTGGAATCAGCTCAAGAGCAACAACCCCCAGAGAAGCAACCCCTGTCACGAAACCCTCGGGTAAAGTAGGGGGAAAGTCAGTCACTATCATCGAAGACTATGAAGGATGCCCCAGGTCACCCTCATCATCTGAGTTAATGGAGTCAACTTTGCCATCCTGGGACGAAGACAAAGAAAGTGATAAGAGGAAAATTCCAAAACCTAATGGCAAGGTGGGGTGACCAGGGTGGGGCAGCTATAATTTAGAGGATCAGTTAGGCTGGGGGAAAGATGGCTTTAAGAATCTGAAGGTAAGTTTAGGTTTTTTAGTTTTTTTTTCTAGTAAAGCTCATAAGATTTACCATGACAGTGGTGAGAAAACACCTAGATCCAACAAAATGTTGGAGCCTGCAAAATCATAAGGCATTGGAAACCATGAACAAAACGGTGAGTAACAGCTGTGGTGGTATGGTTATGCACACTTACTGGGCGACCTAGGCCATAGCTGAATTTCCAGACCTTGATGACTTTGAGGAGTGCTGGCCAGTTCAGGATCTTGTGCTACTCCAACTCAAATATTCATCCTTCAAGGCTCAACAACAACAACAGGATAGAACCACCCCTCCTCATGAGACCATAAAGACCAATATGAGGCGAAGCCAGTAGATACCCTACAAGTACACTAATATACACAGAAGGGAATGATATGAATAACAAATGAGGCCAGGGGCAGGATCTAGATTGACTATGAAACAATCCACAATTGAACTGAGGGCAGTAATCAGGGATGGACATGGATTGCAGTACCCAAGAGCCATCTGCATGAACCCAACTTTAGATGGACTGTGGACCATGTTAGACTGACTACAAAACATAAATTCACGATTCGTGACATCACTTACAATAAACCATATGGATGTTGTTGTGCCCTACCAATGGATGCAACAGGACAGGGACAGTTTAGAGTCCATACTTCGCATACTTTTGGTATTTGCAATGTGATTGATGTGACTCAGTTATTTCTTTTTCGCTCCCTGTCAGGTGGATTACTGCTATATCGTACTATCATATCTCATACTACAATTAGTATTACTGGGTTGATGACAATGGTTAGTGGAAGAGTGGGAAAAGTGAAAGAAATGTCATGTGAAATGGGTGGTCTTATAAACTGAATGGCACCAAACATGCACATGACTGACTATGTATTAGTTCCCAAGCTCTGCTCACTAGCTATGGTACATGGTCACATGGTCACTACACCACCCTCTTGCCTCCTCGGTTCACATCAGGTATGTGGCTGCCATAGAGTGCTTGTACTCATGTGTAACAGTTGTGCATACACAAGGTATTGCGGTCCCAGCTGCATGCTGTAGACATGGGTTCATCCCTCCAGTATGCAACCGCCTCATGGAACACCCCTTTCCTCGGAAACAGTGATTCACACCCAGGAGGCGTCCTTCCCATCTGCAGGCACTGGTAACATCAGCTTCATGCATGCGCTCTCCACTATGAAGTTCAACAGTGCTAGTCAGACATACCTTGTCTGGGGACTGATAAAATAATACTCAAATACTTGTTTCTATCTTGTGGATGACTTATATTATTGCCTGGAGATGGTCAATGTATTCTCAATGAACTTTCAGGGACAACAAATCAGATGTGATTGTCCAGAGACAAGTACCAAAGACACCAGTACACTACTAGTTACAGTATTCCTGATAAGAGGGTGCTCTGGGATGTCTAGTGGCAGGTGCAATGACAAAGAAAACCATGCAGGGTAGCATAGTAGTGTAGTGCTCCACTAATCCTAAAGCGAGGAGTGAATGAACTGCAACAAGTCACTGGTACCAAACACTCACTTGCAATAACAGCAGTATGATGACATGTTTGACTGAGAAATTCCACTGAGCACAATGGCACATCACCCATTCTAGACAAACTATCTCCAAGTCTTTATCCAGTGCAGCAGAGTAAACACATGCTGGGAAGTATGGGTAGTGCCAAAACATGTCAATGACATCTGCTCCAGCAGGAAAGCTGTCATTGGACTGCTAATTGGATGTGCCTGTCATCTTCAAAAATGTATTTGATGCAACTGGGAATGGGGGGACAAGATTGGCTCCCTCCAGGATAAAACATGATTAAGCTATTACCTTCATGGGTCAAGCATCGACTAAAGTGAGTACCACCAAAATTAGTGCATGCATGGAGCACCAAGTGCTTCTGGGAAGTCAGCAGCTGGAGGTCAGTCAGTGCAACTTGCTTAGGGCCTCCTTTAGGAACATCAGGCAATGACTCACAGTTCGAGACCCCACTGTTGGTTATATACTTGCCAAACAGGAGCTTACACTCCTTGATGGCTGTGGGGCAGTCTGGCCAAGCCAGCCAATGCCAAAGTTTAGATCCCTGAATGAAGGAATCCAAGACTGTTTGTTCAAGCTCACCTGATTGGAGATTAAAATGCAGTATGAAGCCCAAAAGAGATAAAGGAGATGAACCAAATTTATGATTTATCAGTAAGCGTTGCAAATGACCAATTAGACGCTCAAATGGGAAGCACCACCACAAGTGTACAGGTCCAAAGAGCTTGAGATAGTCATATATATGGCAAGCCATGTGACAGTTTGGGCAAGGCTTGGCAGTGGGTAAGACATTTGGTAATGTTGACAACCAGGTTGTTATGCAAGCGTGGTATGCCATGATGTGTGACTGAGTCATAGTATGAGAGCAGGCAATGTGAATTGCAGACACAAGTGCCATCGTGTTATCCAAGATCTTCCATAGGTGAACAGCCTCGTGTGACTGGTGAGTCGAGCCCTCACCCCAGAGGCTTACCAAAGCCATAGGTAGGTAGATGGTAGCTAGGGTACACCATTCATCAGCCTTCAAGGTGCCTGCTTTTGCCTCCCCAAAGTTCTTAGGCACAGATCTGAGCCAGGACAGGGTGGTCATTTCCTTAATAATGCTCTGAATGTGTTGGATAACTTCAGGCATAGATGTCATCGTTGGGGGACATGCAGCCATTGGCATTGATTTGCACTGCAAGCACTGGTGAGATCAAACTGGAGAAATGCATAAGAAACATACCCATTTCACTAAGGCATTAACCCAGTGTGCTTTGCATACTTTGCCTCCCAGCAACATGCTCGTACCCTCTGCATTTTTGTGCGAAGGCCATAGTGCTGCGCATGTACCCTCTGTGTCTTTGTACAAGGGCTGTAACTGCAGTCCCTTGGCTACAAACTGAAGGGCAGCACAATTTTTATTCATGAGCTTCAACTCAAGACAAGTCATATAATTTTCAACATCAGAGAGGTCCCCTCCCTCCATGCAGTTTTTCACAGCACCAGTAAGAAGGGCTTGAATGTTCTCAATCTGGGAGTGATCATTCTTCAAGAGGCCTGTAACCTCAGGAGTGTCAAGGGAGCAGAATGGGTGTGAGAATGCAGGTTGCAAGTCAGCTTCTGACTGAGCCTTCATTGCAACAGTGGTAGTAAGGCCAAGGTATTCACAGAAGTGTGCCTGTGCCAGGCCCTCCAGAAGGCAGTGCATCGAGTCAACAACGAGCTGTCATGCAGGATCCCAATAGGACAGGTGCCAGAATGGTGACCATCACACACCATTGCTACAAAACAATCTGTTCCACTCTTTGACAGAGTTAGCATCCCTATAATCAGAAGCATGGGCCCACAACTCAGCCTTGTCACGAAACTGCCAATCTTTAGAATTGACATCTGTATGACCAAGTGTCAAAGTTTGAATACAATGACAAGTGCTACAGTAGAAGTGGCTGGTGGCACTTGCTAGTTGAGCAGATTTTCTGGTGGCCAGAAGATCACAAACGACACAGGTGATGGCAGAGCAAGTGATGTGATCTTTCTGGGAAGTGCTATGGGAGAATCAAACCCCCCTTTCCCAACTATCCACCATGTCTTCAATGAGGGGTTCAAGGAAGTGGTTGAGTTGATTGCCAGAAGGCTCTGACAGTCCCGGTATGATACCAGCCAAGTACATGTTCTCTGGTTTGTAGCAGATATCCAAAGGTAGGTTAAGACATGCACAGGAAATGATGCCACATGACATTGTGGCATTCTGCTGACGATTTCCTTCAACGTTGAAGAAGTTGATGTTGAGGGAAAATAACAGGCGACCCTCGCCTTGGTGATCCACAAACAATGATCCTGCATGCAGCCCCTCCAAGGTGTGCAGGAAGTCAGCATCCCACACATCCTTCAAAGTGAATGGTGCTGTGCCAGGCAAGCTCTGCATGAGATCATCACAAGCCTTATCCATTAATTCTTCAAAACCTGGCTTGGTGAGCAGGCTAGACATGTAGTCATGGAAATGATGGTAGACAAATGTTTTGATAGGGGTACCATACTCATCACCAGGGTCATGAAGGAGGGGCACATGGCATAAACTGCCCCCTGGAACAGGTCGATTAGTACAGTGGGGAGGGAATTTGGGCTCATCTGGGGACCCCAAGGGCTTGAAAATTGCACTGCATGAAGGGCAGACCACATACATAGTAGTATGACTGTTGAGGCTGAAATGTTCAAGGGCAGTCTTCATATTTTTGGGTATCTGCACAAGCATATGATGGCACAGGGTATCGCCTCTTGCACCAAGAAGTTGGAATGCTAAGGTAAGGATAATTGACATGATACCGAGGACAAACTCTCCAGTCCGCTGGCTAAGACCAAAGAGGATGACAAGAACTACACCAAGGAAAATGGAGACCTGGGCGACATCGTCACAGAGATTGATGGGATAATTAGAATGATGGGCTTTAAATTGATTAGGCTAGGCCACTGTACGATCCACAACCAGCACACACATGAGTCATATTTCACAGCCTCAACATTTAAGTCTGCATCAGTTGCAATATCTTGCCCTAGATGCTCTTCTCCTCCATGCTGCAAACAGGCTGTAGGCATATCCACTGATGCTCATTCAAGGGTATGCTGTTGAGCAGATGGAATCCAGGCTTCAATAGAATCAAGAATTCAATTGGCCTTGGGTTCTCTCCATGAGGGTGCTTCGCTGTTCCAGCATGACGATGAGGGTGAGTGGATTTAAAGTGTGCGGGTGACATACCTAGGCTGTAACCTCTTGGAGTGTATATTTGAACTAACGGGGGAATAGCTTAGTATGAATTAGTATGGAATAGTGAAAGCAAAGTGGACCTATCCACAATAGAAATCCGGCCAACAGTGTCAACCAGATCACTGATGTTGGGAATCCCAATGTCACCAATGTTTGCACTAGCTACTGCCTGAAACTCTTCACAAGAAGCCCATATTTTGCTGGGTTGTGAGTCGAGGTCTGGCCCATCATCACAGAGGGAGGATGCAAAGAGCTTCACAGACAGAGAATTGATATCTGAAGTACCAGGCTAAGAGTTGAGGTCCAGCCCATCATCACAGAGGGAGGATGCAAAGAGCTTCGTGGACAGAGAATCAATATCCGAAGTACCAGGCTGACCAATGGCCCTCAAGGCAAGATTTTCAGCAATGACTTGGGGAATGCCAGGGATAGGGTCCAACAAAGGGGTCTTGCAAAGGTGGATAGCTTTGTATCTCTCCAGCTGAAATTTCCCAGCAGGACTGACAGCCATGCCATCTTGATCCATCTCATAACACCCTGCACAGTAGCAACAATATAATTTGTCGTGAGAAGGCATGCAGAGGAATTCAAATATCTTGCTTGGAGATGTCATACATTAGACTTTAAGTATAGCCAATGCTCTCACCCCTTTTGGGGCCCTATTGTACTAGAGCCCTGTGTAATCCAGGGGATGATGGGATTCCGATATACAGATCTCCCTCACAATCAGCAGATTGAGACAACAGAAGGACCACTGACGCACCGTAACACTTAGTAGACAGAACAATTAGCAGATGACTCGCAGTGGTACAATTAATTAATAGCTTGATCTTTGCATAGAGCAACCTACCGATAAAGTTGCAACAAACACCAGTGACACAGAGAACATTGTACATGATGTGTGATTAGACCTTACTGACAATAAGCAGAATGAGATGACAGAAGGACCACTGATGCACTGTAACACATATTAGAGAGAACAATTAGTGGACAACTTGCAATGGTGCAATTAATTAATAGCTCAATCTTTGCATAGGACAACCTGCTGATAAAGTTGCAATGAGCACCAGCAATCACTTGATTATGGCTGATATATTTCCATTGTGACCTCGATTTTAGGTAGCTAACAAAACACTACTGCTAGGGCGGTATTGGAATTCTGGGCCATCGAGACACAACAACACCATCACAGTGGCAACACACTAGGCATTGGTATGGGGGGGGGAGCCTAGCCCACAGATACATAAATGAAAATATGAAAAATCAACCAGTTAAGAGAACGAAGAATAATATACCAGATTAAGCATGGTCCCAAGCCATCACATGTTAGCATTGGACATTAAGATGAACAGTGTTGCAATGACAGGTGACAAGGCTATCACAGCACTATCAGCAAAATGACCAGTGGTACCAAGTGGTTTCTGATGGTAACCGAGTGGTTCTGACTGGTTCTGATGACAGCCCATCCCTCTAATTGGCAGCATGCTCTATGGTGCAATTCATGAGGGAAAGTGGTGTCAACAGTTGATACATCTGTACCTAGTAAACCTTTTGAAGTCACAGGATAGCCTTTGCAGTGACAATCCAACCATGATTACTACTTGCAGTCTTCGTACTTGTAGTCTTCATACCATGTCCTTGGCCTCTGAAGTCCATTACAACCTGTATCTGCAACCACTTTGTAGTGATTATTATTATTGTTACTGGGACTACACATAAATTAGTTGAGTACTACTACTACATGCCACTGCTAGTTGTTACTTGTCATTGTAGGACAGGTAGGAAAATATACATACAGTGAGCAACAAAAACATTGCAATGTTTGCAACATTTTGATTGTTTGAGGTATAAGTTGGGATTGGATGTGGCTGTGCAGATGTGATAGGGGAAGGATTTGTAGCCCTTGCTCTTTGCTTTCCATTGGTTGTCTTTTCAATGTCAGGGGTGTAGTGGCTGTGATTATATGAGCCAATTACTGAGGCCTATGCATTGCAACGTTTTTGTTGCTGACACCATAGTGGATGAAATCGATGGTGTGAAGGATATATTTGGAGCAGAAATGCCAGCTGGTGCTTACATAATATATCACATGATTAATTAAATGGTTTGTCAGTGAACAAACAAAGCCAAACATTGAATTTGAGTGATGTACCCTCTGTCCTGTACCACAACCCAAGAAATCTCTTTTCTTGCTATTCTCTCAGGAAATCTCAGCAACTTCTGGTGTTTGTGGCATTACCATGAGTAGGGTGTGTTCCCAGCACCACAAGTCCCTTAAAAGGTTGCTAAAATTCATCCCAGCACTGTTTCCCCTGCCAATGCCTGCAGGATCCTGGCACTCATCAGCATTGGGAAAGGTGAAAATGGCAAGTAATTCAGTCTGACACTTCAGGGCATGAAGAATGAACTAATCCCCTCCCAATATGTGCATTTTCACAAAAGAAAATTGAGTATCAAGGTTGGTGGAAGTCAAACCCTTCTTTACTTTCCAAGGGCTCTGGGTGGAATGACCTACTGGGCTGCCAGGGTAGAATTTTTTTCCCCTTCCACCTCTCCCTAGGTGTCCCCATTGGTCACCTATGACCCAATAATGCTTTCCCAGTGATCCACAGTTCAGCACAGGGCATAGTCTGGCTGATCCTCCTTGGCACCTGGTGTGCAGAGGAGGGCATTGCCTCACCTCAACTTTGATACCCAATTTTCTTTTGTGAAAATGCACATATTGGGAGGGGATTAGTTCATTCTTCATGCCCTGAAGTGTCAGACTGAATTACTTGCCATTTTCACCTTTCCCAATGCTGATGAGTGCCAGGATCCTGCAGGCATTGGCAGGGGAAACAGTGCTGGGATGAATTTTAGCAACCTTTTAAGGGACTTGTGGTGCTGGGAACACACCCTACTCATGGTAATGCCACAAACACCAGAAGTTGCTGAGATTTCCTGAGAGAATAGCAAGAAAAGAGATTTCTTGGGTTGTGGTACAGGACAGAGGGTACATCACTCAAATTCAATGTTTGGCTTTGTTTGTTCACTGACAAACCATTTAATTAATCATGTGATATATTATGTAAGCACCAGCTGGCATTTCTGCTCCAAATATATCCTTCACACCATCGATTTCATCCACTATGGTGTCAGCAACAAAAACGTTGCAATGCATAGGCCTCAGTAATTGGCTCATATAATCACAGCCACTACACCCCTGACATTGAAAAGACAACCAATGGAAAGCCAAGAGCAAGGGCTACAAATCCTTCCCCTATCACATCTGCACAGCCACATCCAATCCCAACTTATACCTCAAACAATCAAAATGTTGCAAACATTGCAATGTTTTTGTTGCTCACTGTATGGAGAGAAAGGAAAAAGTTGTTGTGACTCCCATGTTTTTTAAACTGAATGGCAATTCAAAGTCTGACAAAGCCTGACAGAGGATTCACACTGTGGACAATAATCTGCTCACGGTGAAGTCCATGCTGTACAACGGGGTTCAGTTTATAAGGACACCAATTTCGCATGACATCTCTTTCCACTTCTTCCACCATAGTCCAGTGTACAACAGTTTGTAACTAGCAATTGTAATTGTAATAGTATTCATAGAATCGTAGAATAGGATCCATGTGCTAGAGTGCGACCCAAAACAAAATACTGAGTCAAATTGATTAAAATTCATGGGCAATGAATGTTCAAAAAATGAAGTACAGAAGACCACTCCTGTCGCATCCCTCTGCATCTGTTGATAGGAGCTTGTGATCATCCTGATGGTATTGTTCATACCATGTTGTGGTAAGTGACACAGTGCCACTGTGAATTTATGTTTCGAAGTCAACTTAACATGGTCCACAGTAGTCATCAGGTTCCTACAATTCAGAATCGTTCAGCATGAGATAGTTTGTCTCAGGTGCCACAATCCATGGCTAATCCTTGTTACTGGTCTCAGGTTCTTGTAAGTGATACCATGCATTGCTTCATGGACAATCTAATGTGATCCCTAGCTCTCTGATACAACAACTCATGTACAATAGCCAGTGATCCCAGTCCCAGTCATACGTGTCTAATGCATTTATCCTTAGTGTCCATCACCACCTTGGCCAAAGGATGTGCAGCTCCAAGCATGACTTCTTTTGCATGCTGCCATACATGGTGCCCATCTTTTCAGACCCTGTCTTTCACACATTTCCACAGAGTTTGGTGAGTACTGATGTGTCCTCTTGCTGTGAAGGGCCTCATGTTGAGTTTAAGGCCATCTTGCTCATACCAGTGTACTTACCATTATTTGTATGGCTAGAATTGCAACCACCACTATGGTCACAAGCTGCATGACCATTTGCAGGACTTGTCACACCATGGACAAGAGCTTCAATTCCCCAGGTCTCTCTGGTTTGGGCAGTGTGCAGGCTTCCTTTCTCCATACAGAAATCCAGGTTTCTATTTCATTGCTTGATGTAGCTGCCAGAATCAAATGGATGCTTCCGGTATTATGTGTCTTCAGTGCTAAGTCAGTTTATTGGCAGTCATTGTATGTTGTCTCTCTTACTGTAACTGTTTGCACTCTGCCACTCTTTGAGTGTTGCAAGGTCTGTGAAACTTGCCCTGTTGTTCTGTCAAACACATGAACCCATCCATCCTCCCCTCCACTGACTACCACCATGGCCTCTTCCACGAGTGCAACCTGTTTTGGGAACATCTTTATTGATTTTGTATCATATGTTTTCATGCATACTGTCATGCCCATGCCTCTGTCCTGGCCCATCCTGCATTGTCACCAGTTCTCCTCCACTCTGCTCCACCCCTATCCACTCACTCTAGCACTCATATGGCACATCCCTGCCCCATCCTCTGTTGGACCCTGTCAGCCTCTGTTGGCACTACCACATGACTAGTCTCTCTTGGTCAGGTGACATCCTCCCTTGACTTAGGGGTCACTTTCCTTTTGGGTCAATGGTCTGGTCTAGGTACAGCACAGCTGCTGCACTGCATGGTATAGCACAGGGTTGCTTCCTGTTTAGGCTTTCAGCCTATTGTCTGATTGGTTGTTGGTGGGCACTCCAAAGACACTCTGTTCCACACTATTCCTTTTAGATACTTTTTCTTTGTCCTGTCCCTCACCTCCATCCTCTGTGCTCATACCCCGACTGAAGTTTTCTGACATTTCTGTCCCTTGAAATTTTACTGTACTCTGTATGTTAGTTCTGTCATTCTGACACTGTACCACCTCAATGGTGTGACCACTGTATATAAGCCTGCCACACTCAGCAGTGTCTCTTCAGTACAAATATCAACTTAGTTCTCCTCCTCTGTGGTCTTTGACCAGCCTCCTTGTCTTCGGTCAGACTTTCCCAAACTACTCTCTGTCTCTGAAATCTGAGGGCTGGGCTCATACAAGGGGGCAGCACACAAGCTGAACCCAATGCCCTCTCCTGCACCTCTGTCACAACTCTTGGCCACCCTCCAGCCAATGTCACTATCTGTCGGCCTTCATTGGCCAGTCATTGGTCAATGTTGGCCTAGCTTTGTACACATCCCCCGGCCTCTGTGAGCATCAGAGATCATCAGAGTAGGCCTGAACTTGACACATACAGCATCATCCATGCGATGCAAGCTAAACCCATTCACGGTGTTATTGATGACAAAGAATGTATGAGTCAGGTCAACTGCAACACCACCCCTGGAGAGGGACCATGACATTTTCGATACTGGCTGTGGGTTAATACTCACATCAATCTTCCTGTAGACTTCATTGCAAGAACCATGCCATCTTTGCCACAAAGAGTGTGACTGGAATTCTGGTGAGATCCATAGTCTGTATGATGTATCAAGAACTCACATTTCTCTGTTATACATCCCAAATATGATAGCATCTGTACCATGGGAGTATACAGCGCATGGAACTGTCATTGGAAGCTCTACATTGAAGATACTTGACAGGTTGTATCTGGAATTGAGGGTCCAGGCTTGGATATGTTTATCTTGCATCACAGTGTATACTTGCATTCCTACTTCTGAGGTGTCACAGCTGATGGCCATGACCTCTTGACCCATACCTATCCATCTCACCAGGATCTCTTCAAACTCATAACTGCATTTTTTCCATAGGAACAAGTGACCCAAACCTGTACCACTGCATAAAAATTCTTTGTTATCGTCTTTGGGAGTCAGCCACATTATGCAGGTAATGGGATCCTGTGGATTCCATGTCTGACTTTTTCCAAGTCCCACAGTCTTAATCCATCACATCCTGTCAGGTATCAGTGTTCCTTTCAGTGGTTGATCAAGTAGCCTAATACCTCCACTGGCTAGTGTTTTCCTGCTATTTGAGACTGCTAGACACAATATGGCATCATTGTGTCCCAAAAAACGACACTCCAATGTATACTTGTTAGAGCTGAAACAGAGAAAATTTTTGAGGAACATGGTGAGTACCAAGTGTTGTGCTGTCTTCTTGCATATACCATTGTATACTACATATACAAAAATGGTTCCTGATGCCCTGACAACAGTCACTGCCATTGCAGTGGACTATCAAACCCCTAACTCATAAAAGGAGTGCTATGTTGCCTTGATCAAATATAGTCGACAACAAGGACAACAAGGACAAAAACTATTATTGTCCAGATGCTGGACAACAAGGCCAAGAATTATTGTTCAGGTGCAGGAAACAAGGATCAGGAATATCATGGTAAGGTCATACCAAACTCATCACCACAACTTTTTATGAACTGCACTGCAGATCATCCCAGTGTATTGACCTGGTCATCTGTCATGGGGGAATCATGTTTACCTCTATTACCAACATTGCATGTAGCTGCACTGCTATGTGATGGTTTGAGACCATGCCAATCTGGTATACAGTCCCTTTAGTTTAATCAAAGTTCCACACTCTGATATGCACACATGCAGGTGCCTTCTTTCATACTGACACTGAACACTCCAGACACTCCCATATATGTGTCAGTGGTCTAAATTTCCAACACTGAACTAGCGGTAGTGTTCCATTATTGGCTACTTAAAGCTGAGATGGTAATGGAAATATATCAGCTGTAATCAAACAATTGTCAGTGCTCATTGCAACTTTGTCAGTAAAAGGACAGTCCTACACAAAGGTTGACTTAATTAATTAACTAATTGAACTGGTTCAGGCCATCTGCTAATTGTCTCATGTGATATGCATTATGATATGCCAGTGGGTCCATTCATCATCCCAGTCTGCTTATTGTCAGGTGATGATTTTTGTATTGAATCAACCCAACCAGTAACTGGCCCCTATTGTTAGGTGGTAACCATGTGCTAGGACTCACACGATGTCAGGGGAGTGGTCATCTGTCATGCCCATGCCTCTGTCCTGGCCCGTCCTGTGTTGTCACCAGTTCCCCTCCACTCCACCCCTATCTGCTTGCTCTAGCACTCGTACAGCGCATCCCCACCCCATCCTCTGCCGGACCCTGTCAGCCTCTGTCAGCACTACCATGTGACTAGTCTCTCTTGGTCAGGTGACATCCTCCCTTGACTTAGGTGTCACTTTCCTTTTGGGTCAATGATCTGGTCTAGGTATGGCACAGGGTCACTTCTTGTTTAGGCTTTCGGCCTATCATCTGATTGGTTGTTGGTGGGCACTCCGAAGACACTCTGTTCTGCACTATTCCTTTTAGATACTTTTTCTTTGTCCTGTCCCTTGCCTCCATCTTCTGTGCTCATACCCCAACTGAAGTTTTCTGATGTTTCTGTCCCTTGAAATTTTACTGTACTCCATATGTTAGTTCTGTCATTCCGATACTGTACTGCCTCGATGGCACAACCACTGTATATAAGCCTGCCACACTCAGCAGTGTCTCTTCAGTGTGAATATCAACTTAGTTCCCTCCTCTGTGGTCTTCAACCAGCCTTCTCCCCCATTGTCAGCTTAATACTGACTCTACTCTATCTCTGAAATCTGAGGGCTGGGCTTGTACAAGGGGGCAGCACACGAGCTGAACCTGACACCCTCTCCCGAACCTCTGTCATGACCATCGGCCACCCTTTGGCCATCATTGCTCCTCATTGGTACACGTCGGCCAACCTCCAGACATGTCCCCTGGCCTCTGTGAGCATCAGAGATCATTGGAGTAGGACCAAACTTGACATCATCACTTATTGTTGGGTGACAATTCTTGTATTCCACTGGTGAGTCTATCTCATTTGTTACCTTTACTGTCAGCAGTAACCAGGTGCTTACTGTTTATTGTCCTTGTCCTTCACCTAGGACATAAGCAATAATCGTGGTCATCACTTATTGTTGGGCAACGATTCTTGTGTTCCGCTGGCAAGTCTATCTCATCTGTTACCTTTACTGTCGGTGGTAACCAGGCACTTACTGTTTATTGTCCTTGTCCTTCACCTAGGACATAAGCAATATTCGTGTCTTTAGCCCACAGTCTTCACCTATAAGGCCAGATAGTTGCCATTATTTGAGCCTTTCTCATCAAAGTTTGAATTGTACCTACTCCCATCACCACAGATATGCAGTGACAAAGAAATGTGAGTCTTATGTAGTCTGACTGAACACAAATTTTATGATACTATAGCATAACCCCTTCCCGCACAAAGTGCAGGACCAGAAAGAGCAACTACCTTTGTCTATTGCCCAGGTGGGTACCTGACACCAATATGACACCACTGAGCTCATTGTGTATATCACAGAAGCTTCTCCTACTCAGTGTTGGAGCAATAATCATGCTCATTCTTGCAGCCATGATTGATATTGCACACCAACTTCTCTCCCCCAACTCCCTCTTTGGTCTCACACTTATCATACTTTGTGGGTCGATCATGGCTGCCATTGTGCAAAGCTGGGATGCTCTAGCTGTGGCACGATAAGTAGCTTACTGCAGAAATACATGTAAGTAGTAGATCACCAAAGACACTGCAGGCCATTTAGTGACCACCAAATGGGCACTCAGTGGGCAATAACTTTTGACCAAGGTTGAAATATATAATTTAACTGACTGATTTTGACCTTGGCCCAAGATTATATTCTGATGTACAGTCAAATCTTCAGCAGAATATAATTTAATAGTGAACATTTTGATGCCAGTCAAATATATAATCTGCTTTTCCATTTTGAGGATGTCTTAATTGTTGTCAAAAGTATATATTCTGACCAACATTTTGAGGCATGTCCAAATATAAAATTCTGCCACATGTATAATACAATATCAGAATATAATATTTTGCATTTACCTTTGGAATTATCTTCTGCTCATGTCAAAATGTTGAAATCTCCCATGTGTCAGGTGGAGCTTAGTCTCCATGAAGATATGGTGCAACTGAAACCTTGCAAGCAAGGTAACTTTGTAACACAGCCAAACCCAATCAAAAACAAGAAAACCCAAGTTACATGTAATGCTGCAGATGTGATGAAGTCAACAGCTGGGAGAGTGCAAGATTAGGCAGGGACTGAGTATGCAACACAGCCTGATATAAGTACAAAAGTAGCAATGGTGTAGAGTGCAGTGCCCAGCAACAAGTGTACTGTCCTCTGGAATTACTAACCGAACACAAGGAACAGACGATATCAAACCGAAGAACCGTGGTGCTGGCTAAATCGTGTATATTCTCAGCATCCACTCGTGTATGCCAGTCACTCCGAGTAAGTTCGAAACAGTATAGTCGTTGGCATCCGTTTATTTTCTGGGACCTGCATGGTCTTTGCCTATATAGCCCTGTCGTCTGAGTTCCACGCTCGCTTTAGAGGGACGGACAAGCCGTGGCTGACCATAGCTGACCAGTCGACGATACCGGATGTATGTGCGCGAGGTTGTTCCGAGGCTTGAGCCACCGGATGTGGGTGGGATGATGTACCAGTAGAAGAGTTAGATGGGAAAAGCGATTGATAGGACACCTCGGTGTGTAATTGATTCGCAGGTGAGGGTTGTATAGGCGCCGACAGCTCGTTCATGGACGTAGGAACGGAAGATGCACCATTGATTGAGTTGTCTGCAGTGACACTCTCTGTGGCGAGAACATCCGTGCTAGTCCCTTCAAGGGTTTCCAGTTCCTCGTGCAGCCTCTGGTTGGCGAACTTAAGCTGCTGTAATTCATACTGCCAACTGGAACCTCGTGCAGTGTCGAGCTCTTCGAAGAGAGTCGCGTCACCTGGATGCATGAGCCATGGACCAGCGTCGCCACTGCTAACTGCTGCGTCTCTCGACGAACTTGGACACGATGAACTGGATACGGAGACCATCCCGGTGAGTGTGCCAGGCGGGAGAACGGACACCTGGCACACAAGAGGACAAAGCGGATTGCCTCGGGGATTCGCCAAGCCGCCCGTTGGTAGATGGGTGTGTGCACGCGGCGTGCGATAGAAGACTATACGCACAGGTACTGTGTGCCCGCTGCGAGCGACGAGCGTTACCGAAAGGACAGTCGGTTTCGGATTACCGGTTTCCGCGATCACCTAGAATGACGACGACATGCGAATGAGACAATCAAGGTCCGGCCAAAACACACGCACCTCTTCTTCAGACAGACGCGCAAGTTCCGTCTCGACCCGCACTCGGATCGCGACACCAGAGGCCATACCATCCGCCACCATTCCCCACAGAGAACGACCAATAATCTCACCGACACCCCAGCCGAGAACATCACGAACGCCCGCCGAGGCCACCAGAAAAGTGCCTGCCGGCGCGAGCAATGCCCAAAATTCCTGGGCTTCTGCCAGACTCACTTTCATACTGATCAGCACATGCTATAAAAGATGGGCGCATCACGTACCTGCTTTGGAACCCTGACCAGCTGGCACTGCTTGAGGTTTTGGTTCTGGACTGGAACTACCACCCAAAATGCCAACGCCTACGCCGCCTACACACTTGATGGTGTCCCATCGGACAGTGGGCATCCAACGTGCGCGACCAGAAAGTATAATGGCCTTGCGGCCCTTCCCAGGTTCAACGTGAAGGCGCCCACGGCACTCGAGCCAGATGTAAGGCCGTGACGTACTCCCGGGGTCGGAAGCGTCCGACTCTGTTGGAATATCTGAAGATGCAACAGGAGTGACAGTATTGGTCGTCAAAGCAGGAGCTGATGTCGAGGGTGAAAAAGGAGGGAGAGGGTGTACAGCGGTTTTAGGCGCGGCGCGAAACAAAAGGTCGACGGGTTTTGGCACGCCGAGTGGATGTGCACCATCCCCAGGCGATCCAGGAGGACATGACCCGGAAGTCCCGAGTGTACCACCCGCGCTGACGCTGCCCTCTTTCAGTTCCCGCATGAGGGGGACGAGATCAGCGGGGTGGCAGACATCGGCGATGCTGCGGCCGACGAGTTCATGTGGCTCGTAACCGAGAACAAGACGAACGGATGGCGCGACATAGAGAAAAGAGCCTTTGAGGGAAAGTACGAGTAGAAAGTCGGGGAGGAGCTCCAGTAACAGGAGCGAGAGTGCAGGAGAAATGGGTGCAAGAGGGGACGATGGAGTACCTGTTAGGATAGCAGAGGAAGAAGGCATGGTAATAGGAACTGAACTCGAGGCCGGCGCGGACAGACAGGAGAGAGGGGTGGTTGTACCACCAGGATCGGGTGCCACTGTTCCGGATATATTCACAGATGTGGAGATGGGGACGGCGTCGGCAAAGGTGTTGTCTGTGATAAGGTTTCGCAGGTCTCTGGAAACGGCACCGCCCATGAGGTGAGATGTCTTGGAACTACGAGGTGGTAATACGAGCGCTCCAGCGCCAGTCATCTGTTGAGGGGGGGCGAGGCTGTTTGGGATGCCCGGGGATGTCCATGTACCGTAAGTCGTGCAGTAGGATCCGTTACGGAGTTGGTCGAGAATACGACGAGGCTGTTCGGTGAGGTCGACCTGGAAGCCAACGTGGTAGACGATGTCATCAGCCTCATTGGGTCTACCATGGACACCGCCACGGAGTGGAATGACGGTGACGAGATTGATGAAGGGCTGACCACCTTTCCGGTAGTTGACGAGACTCGCCTGGCACTCTTTCCCTGAGGCGAGCGCCTTGCGCATGTAGGCGACGGTATCGCGTAAGACAGACTGGCGCACCTCGCCTCTGGCGACATGACCAGTTGGTGATTGGAGGAAACGGCAGTTACGGCCGATGACCTCTTGCTCGCTGTAACCGGTAAGACTATAGAAGGACGGAGAGGCGTATACGATGGGGGAATCGTGTCTTCGAACGTCGGCAATGGCAAATGAGCAAGAGAGATCTACTGGGCCGAGATTGACAATAGGATATGGGCGATTTGCAACACGAGCCAGGATGGAAAGGAGGTCGAAGCCTGACGTTGAATAAACGGGAAGGGCAAGAGCAGAGGACATAGGCAAAGGAGCAGCGGGAGGGGGGCTGAGTTGGGGAGGCACCAAGAATGAATGAGACAAAGCAGGCTGCAGATGGGATTGATAGGACGATGAAGGTGACACTTGATCAGACTGGGCCAGGACGGGATGGTGGTTCTCGGTGAAGAGGGGGGCGGGAGCGGGCGGGAATGGCGTGTGGGAGACATGATCGTCGGGGGGGCTGTAGGTGAGTAGGTCGAAGGCTATAGAGGATGTAGGTTCGTTGTCGGCCTGCTGGTGTCTGGCAGCGGAATGGAAACTACGGGGGACAGATAAGCCCCACGGAGGGTGTGGGCGTGTGGTTACTCACGGTACGAAGCCGCTGTTGGTGAGCCAGGACGAGGCGAAGGAGTCAGGGCTGTCGAGGAGGCCAGCAGGAAGGACTTCAGCACCACCACCGGGGGCAAGGATGGGTGGGCCATTGAGCATAAAGTGGGGGATCTGGAACTGGATGGCATTCAAGGCTGCCGGATGGTTGAACTGACTGTTGCTGCCATGGTCGTAGCCGACGCCGTCGTCCTCGTCCGCACGCAGGTATCTTTCGAATGGCATGCGTTTGGTAGTCGCAGACAGAGAAAGTTTGGCGTCTCAGCTGAGTTACCGCGAGTCGAGGGTCCCCGCTTTTTTGGACTTTTTTGCTCCCCCTCCTTGGGCAGCGTATCCAACTCGAACGCGCACGAAGTACACGAGTCCACTGCACTCCACCCTCTGAATAATATATACATACTGCGCACGGACGTCTCGCAGCTACACTCCACCACCAGCTATATGGCGAGCTAGAGGCTAAAGCCCCGTCGTATTACATAATACGGAACCCTAACCCGAGCACACGTGTTTTGCAAGAGTGACTTTTTCGAGTTGGTCGTCGTCGTCGTCGTCTTCTACGATGGCGGCTGCTTCACTGCCATCGCCGCCGCCGGGTATCCCAGAGGCATCGAGGATATCTACCGAACAGTGGAAGCAGGACCTCTTTGAACTCTTCCGCAATGCCAAGGACCGCTTTCCAGATGTCGTGTGGGACATCCATCCTCACCAGGACGACGACGCCGTCGAACATGTTTGGGGTCATAAAGGTCTGTCGTCGTCGTTCTTCAGTCCATCGCACACGCTCACGTCGGTCTCCTTGCAGCTGTCGTGTACGCACGCGCGCCACCCTCATTCCAGGCCAGGTACTTCTCCTTGCGCCCTGTGCCCGTCACGTCCCCGACGCCTTACGCATCGTCGCCTTCTCCCTCGCCCGCACCCGCCCAGTCGAACGTCTCACTCAGTGCTACCCTAGACCTTTCACTTAATTCACCCTCGCCATTCCGCTCATCCTCGCCCTCCCCGTCGACCCCCACCAACGCTCCCGTCCTCCGCATTCCAATCAACGCCAATCCCGCCCTGTTCTCCAACGAGCTTGAGTACCTCTACACAGGCGCAGGTCTAGGTGAGGCATTCGAATTCCTATTCGACACCTCCGAATCTCGCGACCTCCTTACCAACGAAGACAATCGCGTCGACAAGCTTCGCAAAGATCTCGTGTACATGTGGAGATCTCGCCTCTACTCAGATGTCCGCATCTCGCTCACCGGCAACTTCTCATCCTCAAATCCAGAGCATACAACCGCCGTCTTCTCCACCCATCGGTTTATCCTCACTTCCAGATCTCCTTTCTTCAGAGCCCAACTCCTCACCTGGGCCAGCCCACAGTCTGCCAAAACTCCAACCGTCACTACCCCATCCAACTCCAATGATCCGTTCACCGTCCATCTCCCATCCCCCCCTTTCACGCCTGCCTCCATCCATTTCACCTTGGGCTACATCTATACTGGCACCCTCCACTTCTCCCATCGTACATTTGATCTCGATACCGCCTTCGCCATCCTCAGAGCTTCCCTCTACCTTTCCCTCCCAGCTCTCACCACCGAGATCCAGTCCCGCATCGTTTACGAAATGCTCCATGGCCTCTTCCACGCATTTCTCGAATTCAACGCCTACGAGAGCATCACGGGTGCAAAATGGGGCACCGGAGGGTGTCGTTGTCGCCAATGCGCAAGACGTGTGCCAAGGGTACTTGAGTTCTCCGTTGCAGAGGACGTGCGAAACACATACCTGGAAAGAGGTGCTCGAAGAGCACTCGTCGGACTCTTCGGTGAGGGTTGGTGCACCTCCGAATTCGCTGTTCTTCCACAGAAAACCCGTGAATCGGTCCTGAAAGGACTTCAAAAGCGCACCACACCAACTAACGTTTTCCCCTTACTCTTTGCTGCCCAACATGCCCTTCGCAAACTCGACAGCGCGATCGATGCTTGGGCAGACACGGTGCGTGAAATGGTTCTAGCCGCAAGAAAAAACATCGACGAGTGTCTGGTGCGTGGATGTGAAACGTGCTTTGAGGATTCAGAATGGGTGTCTCTTCTCGAAAGCGACGGCGTGGGCTTTGGTGACACGGAGAGGATTGGATGGGTCATGGAGTCGTTGAAGAGGGGAATGAGCGAAAAGTACGCAGGAACCGTATACCAGGTATGACACTCCGTTGTTTTATCGACCTTGCCTTGGCGTTGACTCCACACGCTGTCCAGACCATAGTATCATCAATTCTTCTTCGACCTCATCCTACGTCCCCCACTGCAACCTTACTTCCATCGACCTCACCCGTCCGGACCATCGTAGAGGATGCCCGTATTGATCTCCTAAAATATATTCGCAAGCGCTGGGCGAATATTAGGAATGAGGGAGGATTCGATACTCTGGAAGGTTGGAGTCTGAAGGAGATTTCACAAGGTTGGAAGAATTCGATGTTAGTCGTTTTGCTCAGCTGACATATTTGCCGCCAACAAAAATAAAATACAGAGATAGAAGTTGCCGCTGAAGACCTTCTCTCCCCTCCCGGTCACTCGTCTCATTCTCAAGGGGGCACCCTCCGCTCCCATCATTCAACCCATCATTCCCGGGCCCTTCGTCCATCTCTCATCCGAGGGGCAGACGCAGATTCCGATACCTTGTCCGTCCATTCACTCCGTGCAAGTGTACTTTCCAAAACTGTCGGCACGATCGGTCGAGATTCAGGTGCCAGTTCGCGCACGTTAAGGGGAGACGCAGCTTCTATTCGGTCTACGTCGCGCACTGGCACGCCTACAAGGACCCGAAACCAAAGTACTCCCACACCAGCCGGAGCTCTTACACGCGCCAATGTTGCAGCTCACGTTCGAGCTCATTTGGGTGCAGATGCAGAACGCCAAGATTTGTCATTGTCCCTCGACGACGCCGCCAGTGTTAGGAGCATGCGGTCCAGTGCCACGGAGAAAGCACGCGCACAAGGACGAACTCACCGGAAGAGTTCGTCAGCATCTACCCTACGCTCCGCTGACCCACTCGAGGAAGCGGATGATGATTCTGGCACTACACCCAGCGTCTGCGAGGGCCCAGGATCTCTACCACGTACAACTCCAGGTTCTGGCCCCAGCGGCCGTCCACACTTGAGCAAAATTGTTACGACAAGTACCACGTCGATGCGATCTACTACTTCGACTCAGAAGTCGCTTGCACCTTCCGTCCACAGCCGGGCGCGTCCCCATAGCGTTCGTCCCACGCCTGGTGCTTCTGGGATAGCACACCGCAGCCACGCGGGCTTGTCCACCTTGAGAATTCCCGGTTCTTCTCGCCCATCCTCGACTGTGTCTTCGGCAACCAGTGACACGGGTACTTTCCGCACGGCGCAGTCTGAGGTTCTGACCCCAACGTCGACAGGCTCCGGTGGCTCCGGTGGCTCAGCTTCTGGTGCACGCTCACGTAAAATATCCAATGGTTCAACTGTGTCAACCGTATCTACGCGGACTGTGGGTACGACTTCACGGACTCCGAATCATGCACAAGGCTTGCGACAGCGGGAGAGAGCGCGAGTTTCATCGGGCGCCTCTATCAATTCGGTCGCGATGCGGAGCTCCACACGTCGCGCTGTAGATAAGGATGTGGGTAAACGCAGTCCCGCTACAACTCCAAAACGGCTACCCTCTGCCAACCCTGCTATATCAATAAGCAGGGAAACGTCATCTAAGAGCAAGCCTTTAAGCAGGACAGTGTCTGACCAAGGATCGTCCAAGCTCTCTCCACGGGTGGAAGCGAAACAACTGGAGAACCAGAAAGATAGCAGGGTTAAGAATGAAGTCAACGACAAGGAGAATCAAGCCCCAGCAGATGCCAAGCGAAAGAACATCGCTGTCATCGATAGCGTAAATGAATTACCGGAAGGGCGAGACCAGGTCGACATGCAGGACAATCTCCCTGCAGACGACGATCCCGTTACAGCTCGTCGTGGTAGCGGAGACACTATTACCGCCATCCACCCGCCCACAGTTCCAACCTCCAATTTCCAGTCACTCACCTCGGAGAATCTTGCACCATTGTCCCCACCCGGCGCATCCCTTGAGATCGGCATTCCATGTATCATATCATCTAAACGCCGTCGATTCCGTGCATTTGCACGTTATATAGGTGAAGTTCTCGGGGAACATGGGCCTTGGGTAGGAGTCGAAGTGCCTGTAGGTGCGGGGGATGCTTGGGTCGGCGACGCTGGGGATGGCCGAGCATGGTGCGACGGAACGTGGGGTGGTGTTCGTTATTTCGACATAGGTGGAAGTTCTTCCGAGTGGGAGTTTGGTGATAGTAATAATGGGAGAGGCAGAGATGGCACAAAGCGACGAGCCGATGGCATGTATGGTCTGTCGAAGTCCCGCAGCTCTGGTAACCTGAAGAGAGAGGGCGATCATTTGTCGAGTGGCACCGACCGCTCGAAAAGGCTCAGAAGCTCCTCTCCTACTTCATCTGATATGTCAACCTCGGAATCACGAGGCTTGTTTGTGAGACCACAGCAGGTACTGTACGTGGTGGATGCTGTAGGCGCGGATCTCTAGTGCGTTGGCTGGAAGGTCATCGTGGGTGGCTGAGTCGATTTCATTCACTGCTTCACCACCAGGTGAGCATGGTTACGTATGCTTAGATCCTTTTCTTTACTGCTTGGCTGTTAGGCGCTCTGCATTACCATTCATACTTTGGAGTCATTCCTCTCTAGTTGACCAATAACCGAACTGGCATTTGTTATGCACAGGATACCACATTCGTTATTTGCATTGTCCTTTCAATTTTTACCCCACAATTTGGAACTTCAAATGATTGTTGCCGCATACGCTCCTTGACATTTTCTTTGTATCTACTAACATTCATTGAAAAGATTGCTGGGCGGAACAACTAACATTGATGCATGGGGCATGCATCACGTAAGGAGTTCGGAGGACATTAATCTTGATGCTCATCCGAGAGCAAGAGGCTGTAATTTATTGGATGATGGCTCCATAACCGCAGGTTTGCCCGTCGCGCAGACGACTGTCTTAAGCAATGGTTTGACTCAATGAGCAGAACTCCTAACTTCACCATTGAAAGGGAGTTTCAGTGCACCACGTTTACATGCTCATGTTGATCAGCCCACAGGACGGGGTTTAATGACCACAACCTACCGGCTGCTTCACGACACGAACATTACGGAGTAAATGTTATGCTGTTTCATCCGCTTACGGTCAACCAGATCTCGCCAATCCTTGCTAATTCGCGGGTCTATCTACCAAGTACTCGGTTCAAGTACAGTGCCAAGGTCCCTAAATTACACAGGTAGAGTCTGCAATGCAGACGATAGTCACAGTCAAACCACCAATATGCTCACCACGATCGCCATAATCATCCCTCTCTCAAAAAAAAACGGTTGTCATCATGGTGGTGGTGGGCTGACCAGCGACTTTTTTAGATTTTTCCAGATGTCAGCACCGGTATCAGAGGCTGTGATGGGGATCTACTTGTGTCGCTGGTACTGTGCTGTAACAAGGGAGTCAGACAGAGTGGACTGTAGAGGGATGTTGTACTCACCAGTGACCATAGCATGGTCCCGCTCATATGGTTCAAGCGTAATTTGTGCAATAGGCTTTAATTTGTACTCTCGTAGTTTCTGCACTTCTTGCACGAAGACTGCGGATGGTGCTGCCGTGGAATCGACACAGCTTGCTTTTATGGAAATAACGATATGACCCCCATCCTTGAGGAAATATTGGGCATTGTGGGCTACAATACGAGCCTGATCAGGTTGCGCGACGTCTGCAAATATCACATCGACAGTAGTGATGAGCATGCGATATCTGTTAGGCAGACGAGCATCTTCGATAATCGCTGGAATTCGTGACATGAGAAAATGAATTCTTCATCGAAAGGAAAACGCACGGATGACGTTCGTTCGCTTCTTCGCCATATTGATTAGGTCTCGACCGGAGCGAAGGGAGAACTCGACGGCGTACACAACTCCCTCCTGTGAGAACCTGTAAATACGATCTTGACACCGAAAATAGAATGCTTACAGGACCAACAATGTCTGCGACATGACTGACGCTTGTGCCGCTTGCAGCACCAAGGTACAACACCTTTTTGCTCGGTCCGATGTATATGTCATCCATACCACCAAGCACGCCTGCAGCTAGCTTACTCCGGAAAGGATTCCATACTCGATATTCGATTTTCGTGTCGTCGACCCCGCCCTCGATGGTAATCCGCTTCTCGCCATAGACACTTTCGCCCGGTACGAGATTCTTGGTGACAAGTAAATGGTCCTTGCCCTTTGCGATAAATATCCCTGGGTGCCTATGAGGTTCAAGAATGACTTTGGCACCACCCTTGGGTCCACCCCTCACTCCGCCGCGACCACCCCTCGCCCCACGACCTCCTCTGGGGGCACCCCGACCTCCTGCTCCTCGACCTCCACGACCTGGGACACCTCCTCTTCCTCTTGGGGCGCCTCGACCAAACCCTCCACCTCGAGGAGGACCACCCCTACCACCACCACCACCGCCTCGTGCACCTCTGAATGATCCGGGAGGCATGAAAATTCGCGTCTGGACTCTGCAAGTGTTAGTTGTGCCTTTGCACGCAAGTTGGAAATTTTCTTTGCAGCAACACCCTGTTGGAAAGTCACGCGTGACGTGTGACGACAGTTGTAACGTGTTGTGTACTTACTTTAAGTTCAACAAGTCACCAGCTACGGACTGGCATAACCATGGGTTATTCGTATTACTACTCCCTTAGTTTCCCTTCATTCATCGTGATCGTTGTTGCATTGTATCTCTTGTTCACCAACTCGGGAGAAGTCTTCAACGTTGGACGTTTCCTCGAAGAAACAAGTCCTTTCGTATGGGGTGGACTTGGTGTCGGGCTCTGCATAGGTCTGAGCGTTCTGGGTGCCGCGTGGTAGGCATGAGAGTTTTCCGCCTTGATTTTCTGACCAGTGCACAGGGGCATCCTCCTGACAGGGCCGTCCATACTGGGGGGAGGCGTCAGAGCACCGAGGATTAGCACGAAGAACCTGATCAGGTATTTGGCGTATTCCCTCATGGTATGCGTCGTAATTGATTGTTCTTCTAAGTATTATCTTCTGCGAAGTCGTCGCAATTTACGGTGTGGTGCGTCTTGTGCGTGATTGTTGTAAGCACGCCACCAAACGTTTCCTCCAGATCATGGGCATTGTTTACTCTGCTAAGTTGCAGAGCGTGCCCGAAGCACAGTTATACACCCGTAATAACTTTTACACGGGTACGTCCAGTGTTGGTCGTGCTCGCGTACACTTTGCCAACGTTGTTCTTGAAGGCTATGCGCTATTCTTTGGTGGCCTCACAGTCGGTCTTTGCAATTTGTTTTGCGGCCTCTGTGTTGGTATCGCGGGTAGTTCAGCGGCCCTCGCTGATGCTGCAGACCCTTCGCTTTTCGTTAAGGTCCTTGTGATAGAGGTCTTCGGCAGTGTATT
Source organism: Pisolithus sp. B1 (assembly GCA_024663435.1). Classification (NCBI taxonomy): domain Eukaryota; kingdom Fungi; phylum Basidiomycota; class Agaricomycetes; order Boletales; family Pisolithaceae; genus Pisolithus; species Pisolithus sp. B1. Next base: position 176,449 of record JANFAA010000049.1, read on the forward strand.
GGGTTTGTTTGGCCTCATCGGTGAGTACTGACATCTCTGCACCAAAATGTGCTCATGCCATTTTGACAGTGGGTTTACTGATGATCGGAAATGCAAATGAGTTTGCTGCAGGTTCCCCCACTTCCACGCCTCTTGCACGAGCCCTCACATCCTCATACGTACATTAATTGTCCGCCAAGTACTTGGCGCATGGATAGAACGGATTTTTCATGATCTCTCTTATATCACACTGTTGTGTCTGGGACCTTGAGACCCCCCCTCTATCGGCGAGGGAGACTTCAAATGTCGAGGCCAACGATAACAGTTACCTGGGTAGTGACCCCCCTAAGTCGATGACTACAGGTTTGCAAATGACAGAGCAGTAATGACAGCGAGCCCACTTTCGTCCCATTCATAAACCTTCGGGCCATGGATCTTATTCTTTGAAGGTGGTGAGCTTACTGGGCGCATCACCGCATGGATTCTCATAGGTGGGCATCGTGTAATGCGACAATGGGCATACTCACCGAGGTCAAAGATTCAAGCTCTGTCAGCACTCGGGCTGCACCCTTTAGGAGCCTGTCGGATGCAGTAGGGGCTTTGTTGAGCATGCAGGTTCAGCAACATATGGTTACAGGCAGGGCTCCTATCACACGGATGGGGCTGCTTGGAGATGGAATGGCAGGGCGATTGACGTCGAGGACATCGTTGTTCTCTAGATGTGATACGGATACAACAAGGCTCGATTCATGGATCTTAGATTTTGCACAGCCTCATCGGTCGTACATGGGACTTGCTCGGTACATAAATTTTATCTATTGGACCATCACACACATATGATCAACACGATAGCATGGTCCAAGCGGTTCACCATCACAGACCCACTCTCAAGCAGGTTTGTCATCGTCGCATACATTTCGTTCTCTGTTCTCTGTCTGAAGCGATCCAACGTAGCAAAACAAACCGTTCAAGTCAAAACATGCGACGAAGTCTGCGCTGAAAGACATTGCCAAGGGTAGGAATGTCTGCCCACGTATCGAGACAATCATAACATACCGTAGGGCGTACTCAGCGTCCTTCTCCAAAATCCACTGCAGTCAACACCGCCGCGCAGCTCCGATTTAATAGGCGAAACACCCAGAAACAGATACAGGCCGCCAAGCGTGCTGCTCTCGTAGCCGCCACTCGTATCTTCAACGGTACAGACGGAGCACCAAGAATTGTCGCTGTCATACCTCTATGTGAAGGAGCTGATACAGAGGACGCCATTCGTGCGCTTTCTTCCGCAGTGGGAGAAGAGCTGGAAGGCGTGGAAGGTCACAAAGTATGGAGGATGAAGTACAGTATACATCTGTTGGATGTTCTTTGACCATCCTGCTAATATTTCCCGTTTCGCAAGGGCACATCGTTTCAAAACATCGCTTATGTTTCTTCCCGTTCAGTATGGACGCTACTGGGATGCCCTCGACGCCGCGAAAGTTGCGGATTATGTTCTCTTCTTGTTCAGTCCGACTGTGGAAGTTGACCGGAAGGGTGATACCCTCCTTCGCACACTGCAAGCTCAGGGTTTACCTACTGTCGTATCTGTCATTCCTCCCGACCCACTAGTCCACTCCATCGATCAAAAGTCTCGCTCGGCCATCCTCAAGTCGCTTCTGTCTTTTATCCAATATTTTGAGCCTTCTCAGACCCGAGTGTACGATTTGTCCAACTCATCAGACTCTTTAATTGCTTTGCGTTCTTTGGCGGAAGGTCATCCTCGAGAAGTAAAATGGAGATCGGGACGACCTTGGGTCATCGGTGAGGAAGTAGATTGGGAAGATGGGGTTCTCAAAGTTACAGGAATCGTTCGGGGCGTACGTCTTAGTGCGAATAGGCTGGTTCATGTCCCGAATTTTGGTGACTATGCAGTATCCAAGGCACGTCCACGCCCTCACCGTGCGGTCATTGCTGTTTCTGAACCCGAAATTCTAGATAATGTCTGCCCCCTCGCCTCCCAGCAATTCCCATAAACGGATACCAATGGACATCGAACCTCAGGTTTTGTCGGAACGAGTTCCGTCATCTGCTGACAGCCTCTCATCCACTAATATTCCGGATGATATGGCCAACGAACAAACGTGGCCCACCCAAGAAGAGTTGGACAACGCGAAAGCACAGGGGCATGACATGCCCGAGAACATACCAGACGCTGGCAAAGGCATTACCCCAAAGCGAATCAAGCGTATACCAAAGGGAATGAGCGAATATCAAGCATCATGGATCGTCGATGACAGCGACGACGACCAAGAGTCTGAAGAGGACTCACAGGATAATGCAAGCGATCGAGAGGGTGATATCGAAGAACAGGATCACGAAATGGTACCGCTAGATTCGGTGACAGACGTTGAAACCGACCGGAAGAGCGTCGTCGCATTCCACGATCTTGATGCAGAAGAGGAGGAAAAACAGTGTGTATTTCGCCCCGAGGTTCTCTTTCCCCGGTAACTAATCGAAGTCAGATTGAAAGAGTGGCGGAACCGCGTGCAGGAGGAACGCGACGCGCAGCAGTTTCCTGACGAACTTGACACTCCTCAGGACATTCCCGCTCGAACAAGATTCGCTCGCTATCGCGGCATGCGCTCTTTCCGCACTAGTCCATGGGACCCTTATGAGAACCTACCTAGGGATTACGCGCGGATTTTCGAATTCGACGACTTTAAGCGCACGGGACGAGACGTGCAGAAAGCCGCTGAAGCAGAAGGCGTCGAGGTGAACTCTTTCCTCTTCACTTGTTACAGAAGGCTAATGTCACCTGTAGCCGGGAACGAGAGTCACTATTTACATTGATGGTGTCCCTGAAGGGGCCAGCATCACCCGCGGTCTTCCCCTCGTTATCTATGGATTACTTGAACATGAGCATAAGAAAACGGTTCTCCACTTTACAGTGCAACGTAACACGGAGTATGACGGTTCCGTCAGGTCGAAGGTATGTCTTTGAACGCGTCTCTCGCCACCGAGACGAACCATTATCAGGACCCTCTCACCCTGTGCTATGGACCGCGCCGTCTGCGTGTAAATCCAGTGTACAGTCAGCACACGCGCGGGGGCGGAAAAGGCGTGAACAACGTCCACAAGTTCGAACGATTTCTTTGGCATGGAACTACCATGGTCGCCAGCGTCTACGCACCTGTCATTTTCGGTAGGCAGTCGTGTACACTCCTGCGGGAGACAGAAGGTGTCGAAGGTACCGTGGTTTATGTGTGTCGTCGCTAGCTTCAGTTGATAGTGATCGCAGTGCCTGAACTCGTCGCAATGGGCTCCTTCATGAACCCCGACACGACGAGGATCATAGCCAAGAGGATTATCTTGACAGGGCATCCCTTCAAGGTTCACAGAAAATCGGCGACCGTGCGATACATGTTTTTCAACCCTGGTAAGAGCTGTAGTGTTCCTCCATGTGTCCGTTCTCTGTATCTGACGTGAATTGTTAGATGATGTACAGTATTTCAAGCCCATCCAGTTGCATACGAAGCATGGGAGGAGTGGACATATTCGGGAGTCGTTGGGGACGCACGGGTACTTCAAGGCACACTTCGATGGACCTATCAGTCAAATGGACACGGTGTGCATGGCATTGTACAAGCGCGTGTACCCTCGCTGGAGCGAGCCGTGGAGACCGAAGTCCCGTGAATCGTTGGATGGTCCTACCAGCAAGGATGAAGATGTTGTAATGGGTTGAAATGACGAGCTATCGTTCACGTTTCTGTACAAATTGCGTGCGCCTGTACCCTAAGTTCTGCGCGGCTTTCCACCTCGGCTGCACAAACAAATTTTTTTCGAGCTGAGTCATGATGCCATTGCCAGCCAATTCGACTGGAAAACACTCCTGTCGTGCAGATTGAGAAACTACGTAGCGACCCGATGCTCCTCGTAATGGAATCCTGCTTGACGCGAGAAGTCAGGGGAACGCTACTTTCGGGTTGTTGCATGCACCGCTGACATAATCAACTCCGCGCCACCCATTCGAACTCTGTCTGCCACACTACCCACAAGACCCCCACCGGCGTATTCTTCAAGATCATGAGCGTAAGTATGCTCTTTTTCGCTGTCAGATGGCTGTTGGGTCCGTCATACAGTGATTTGGTGGATTTGGGGGTTGGGAAGTCGATACCTTTGGGTGGATGGAGGTCGGATGGACGAGATGCATCAGGACGAAGAGCCAACCACTGTGCCGGCACGGCGGACCACAAGACGAGTCACATATGCTAGCAATTTCTGGTGTTAACACTCTTTACAGGCACAAGAATCCAACTTTAAACGTTTTGTCGAGGTCGGACGAGGTGAGCAGGATCATCTCCGGACATGTAACAGTAATTTCCCTTACAACATTGTTACAAGTTGTCCTTCTTCAGTCTGGCCCTTCAGCTGGCAAAATCGCCGTCATAGTAGAAATCATCGACCACAACCGGGTAAGCCAATCTGGCGGACTGTCATGTTTGATTTTGTCCTCAATGTCCCGAACGCAGGCTATCATCGATGGCCCCCTCACTTCCGTTCCCCGACAAGCGTTTTCCTACCGCCACCTCTCGTTAACGCCGTTCCGCCTAACCAAGCTTCCACGCGGTGCAGGCTCGGGTTGCATTCGCCGTCAGCTCGAAAAGGATGGTATCGTCGCCAAGTGGGAAAAGTCGTCGTGGGCAAAGAAGCGTGCTGCTATAGAGAAGCGGAGATCACTAAATGACTTCCAACGATTCGAGGTCATGCTCGCCAAGAAAGCCAGAAGGGACGCTGTACGGAAGGCCGTAGCAAAGGCATAACTGGTACTAGTTAGCTACGGACAGGAGAGGCGGGGACCATCGACATAAAATGAAGGCAATATTGACTTCGCTACATCACTCATGCTTGCCATTTGCTTACTTTCATGGATATGATCATGCCCTGTCGCTCAATATCCATGCAGTTTTTCAATGGTTACTTTTGAATCTGTCGGTTACGTCTGCCTCTAACGTGTATCTCTGGTGGTGGATCTCGGATGTCACCGATTTTGCTGAGCAGCATGAAACAATCTTTAGAGTGACACGACCCCGCTATAAAGTAGACGCCACGCCGTGAAGTGGGCTGGTAAACTCATGCATTGGAGGATTGGAAATCGACATGCTTGGGTGGTCGAGGAGTGTCTCATACGCAGAACAAAGGATGGTCTATCTCTATACCGTTTTCTCTTTACTGCTCGTGATTCCTTTAAACCACTGCAGAACGCCACCCTTGGCCCTGCCTTCTGGCAGCGTTGTTAACACCTCCTTCTTGCCTTTGCTGGCCGCGGAGGCAAGACGGTTTGTAACGCGTGTTTCACGCCAGCGCGGAGATGGTGCGCCGGGTGCGAGCGGCATCAAAGAGTACAGGTCCTTTCTTTGCGAGGCAGTGACATGGGTTTCGGTGTGCACGTAAGGTTTGAGCTGTATGGGCATGAGAGGCCATTTTGCAACAGGAAGGTTGGGGGAAAGATACCTCGCATTGGTTGATTTCGGAGATGTGAGGTGCGACGAACACGCGCACCTTTTCGTCGAGAAGACGGTATTTTCCTGATCCGCGGACGATGAAGCGACCTGGAGCACCAGTCCTGTGTCCGCCTGGCAGGGCAGCCTGGCGAGTGCCCTTGTAGAAATCCTTGTTGCCCCGCTTTGGCGTGAGGGGGCGGCGCGAGGCTTTGGACAGACGAGCGGCAGTGGGGAACATGATGAATGGCCGATTCCCGATTTGGACGAACTCGGATCTAGTCAGTGGCACTTCCGGAAATGAGTGGAATAATCAGGCGCGTGAGAAAATCACATGGCCACGAGTCACATAAATACCACAGAAAAGCAGCAGCAGTGACGACACCGGGGCAATGGTCACGAGCCAGCTACTACTATCACTCCAACTGACGATCCTTACAGTAGTAGTACCACGTTAAGCATGTCTGCTGGGTTTCGCATCTCCCCAGCACTCTGGGAAAGGATTCACTACTTTGCATCCTTCCCTCAGACCGGGGGTGTGTCTTCACTCCATTCCCTCTGCTGTTCCCTCTGATCATCCCCACTAGTGTCTCTCCAGCAGATGGTCCTGTTTGGACAGCATCCGAGCCAGGGAACACTCCTCAAAGCAAGCCAGTTCCTATCCGGTAACTCTGTCGTCATCTGCTCCGCTCATTGCCACTGACCTCCTCCGCTCTCCCTCCGTCCTAATACCCGATCGGTCCAAAACAGAGGAGCTCCCCGTCCGTCTCGCACATCGCGTAAAGGAGCTCGATGCCCTGCCTTGCAACCTGAGTGACATGCCCTCCATTCGCAAGGTCAAGGATTGGTATGCTCACAGTTTCGAGGTGCGTCGCATTCCTTTCGCATTCTCCATCTCATTTATCCCCTGATCAGGAACTCATCAACTTTCCACCGCTCGCTCTTTCTCCATCAGCGCGCCAATCTCTAAACGCCCTCTTAGGTTCTTCCCCATCTACCTCCGAGGCTGCTGCAATCGGTCGGCCCTGTGACCCGTTCCTCCCTCCCAGCATTCCCAACCCTGCGCTTTCACACGATCAGATGGACGCTGATGATATGGGCGCATGGGCTTTCGGTGGCGGTGGCGCTAACGGCCCATACGGAGAGGGCGTCCCTTATAGGACCGCAGACAGGGAAGATGGTTCCGGAAAGGACAAGGGAACCGCAGGCAGTTGGAAAAATGGTGGCAGCTTTACCAGCGTTAGAAACGGTGGCATTAGACTGAGGGCACCAATCGAAAGAAGGTGGGTCGCTTTCCACATTCCCGAAGGCGATAATTCCGACTGTTGTATAGATATTATGCACACGCTCCTTCCCACCTCTACCCTCCAGAAGTTCACGACTATAACGCCCGGTTCACGCGTGTACTCGAAGCCATCAAACGTAGGCATGATCCGACCGTCGCGACCATCGCGCAAGGCGTGCTAGAGTGGCAACGCACAAGAGACATCAAGCCAGGATCAGGAGTAGGCATTGGCGGGGCAGGCGCTACGAATGGAGGCGGAGAAGTCCAGGCGTGGTTGGATAGATTCTATATGTCTAGAATCGGCATTCGTTTCTTGATTGGGCAGCGTGAGCCTCTCAGAGATGCCCTCCCTCTAGCACTTGGTTCTGACTGATCGCGCAGACGTTGCACTAAACTCGCAGCAACCCCACAAGGACTATGTCGGGATCATATGCACACAGGCAGTGAGTTTTCGTTCATACCTTTCATCCCTAACTCTAACCGTCATTCTAGAACGTACACGACATCGTGCAGGAGGCTATCGAAAACGCACGATTCGTCTGCGAGGAGCATTATGCCCTCCTGCGGGGGCCACCCGTACAGCTCATATGTCCGCGCAACCTGACGTTCGCATACATCCCCGGTCACTTGTCGCATATTGTTTTCGAACTCCTCAAGAACTCCCTGCGTGCCGTAGTGGAAAGGTTCGGTGCAGATGCTGAAGACAAAGGGGGTGTGTAATTCGTCTTGTAATGCGAATGTTTCGTTCAGGGCATTGACCGATCGTCGTTGCAGTTGGGTATCCCCCCATCAAAGTAATCGTCGTTGAAGGCAGTGAGGACATTACGATCAAGATTTCGGACGAAGGTGGTGGGATACCAAGAAGAGCCGTCCCACTCGTGTGGACTTATATGTACACGACCATGGGAGGGCAAAGTATCGACCAAGACTACCATGTGTGTTTTGTTTTCTCCCTTTCCGGCCTCTTCGTCGAACACTCACGCGTGCAATGGTGACAGGCTGGCGACTTCGAGGCACCAATGGCTGGGTTCGGATACGGTCTGCCACTTTCGAGATTGGTGCGTCGTTTCTGGGTTTGAGTTCGGCCTTCGGTCCTAACAAGGGGCTGAAACAGTATGCGCGTTACTTCGGTGGCGACTTACGCCTGATCTCGATGGATGGGTTTGGGACGGATGTTTATATCCACCTGAACAAACTATCGAGCAGCCGTGAACCCTTGCCGTAAGGGTAAAGGTTCACTAACGCATTGCCTCGCTCCCTCTCCCAACCACTGCAAGAATCCTGCATTTTACCCGAATTCGTGTATTCCTTCCCCCCACCCGAGCAGTCGTATCTCTAGTGAGTTCGGCGTTTCTTCTCATCTGTGCGGTTGTGATGGGGGAAGGGACGTAAGTTCCGCCACCTTCAAGCATCCGTATATATGAGTTATTGTATGGTAGTTGTCTTAACACTCTCGTGTA